>JAFEMH010006466.1:0-122567 GCA_022495995.1 Adenophora triphylla var. japonica
TTTAGTGATTACCTTCTTTTTATTTTGGCAAATAATGGAAGTAAGGTTGATCAAAAAATAAATAAAATGAAATATGCATTAAAATTGAATGGGTCAAAAATTATGCCTATATACGCACGATATTTAATTATTTGCCTTTGTTGCACTTTTGAGCCGGGCATTGGAAGGGATATTGACATTGGTTGAAATGAAACCGTAGAGGGGGAGCATGCACGCCTTGTATTCATAAGAGCATGAAACGGGGCTTTGTTTTTGGAATTGCTTCCAATTTAGGAAGCGGTAGGCTGCGAGTTACTGACTTCCCAGGTCAAGCTACAAGGAAATCCGGCCGAGATGAGGGTGTAATTTCGAGTCTTTTAAATTGCGTGGTTTCAGGCTTTTTTTGCAATTTGTTAGTAAGCTGCTGCATGTCACCACCTCCCGAGATCGGTTAAAGTTGAATTCTCTCCAATTCCTTGCAGGTTTTCCTTCCACTTTTACTGCATCATGGCTCCCTTTCCTAAGCTATCGTCTCTCGAGATGCAAGAGCGATATTTGGACAATTTTCCAGTCAGTGAGTAGTGCGGAACCACACGAGGCAAAACAGAGGGGTTTTTCGAAGGTACATTACGGGATGAAATCTGTTTGGGCTTTGAAGGAGCTTATGCCGGATTGGGATCTTTTGAGGAAGCTAGCGTCTCATTTACAGGATGTACGGAGGAATGTGTACAACTTTTCGTACAACGAAATCACTCCTACGTTCGAAGATTTGCGGGCCATTACAGGAGGACTGAGACGGAACTAGTTCTTCCAGTATCTTTGGTGGCATGGCCCTTGTTGAGAAGCTAGTGTCTTTGCTTGGTATCTCATTTGGAGAAGCATACGGGATGCGATGTGAACACGGTGTCGACATTTCGGGGTGCCCCATAGATTTGCGGAGGCGAGGAGGCGTCTTTGCGTGGGGACGTTTGCTGCGTGCGCGATCGCTACTATGTTCACGTTCACGTCCCACAGGTGTGTGCCATCACGGTGTCTTGGACTGGTGAGCGATGCGGAGCGGAGGAGACATCGTGCCCTTGGTCTTGGCGAGACGTTCCTGGGCATAGGTCGGATGGCGGCCGTGCCGATACATGTGGGGAGGAGTCCCGCTATGCTTACCATGTGGTTGAGAGAGAGGTTGCGAGATGATGCCGAGTGCCAATGTCTTGTGACGCTTGGTCCTTCTCTCGACGTCCTCTACGGTGATTGGGGCAATCGGGTGAGTTGGAGCTCTGGATGGCCGAGACTCCGCACGCATCACTTGCGATGGTGGGTTCCCCCTTTGGAAATTCTGAGACTTGTCGGACCGCTCGGGAGGGTCGATTGGTTGTCGAAGTGCGGCGCTGTCTCGAGACGTCTTTCTATATTCCATCGTTGGTCTTTGCGACGATGCAGTGGAGCGAGTGCCATTGGCGGGTTTAGCTCATCTTTGCTACCTTTGAGGTGGGATCTCTGGCGATGGAAGATCCTTCGATGCTATTGCTTGCTCACACGGTGGTGGCAATACATGTCCTTTCTGCCCGGGGTTCTCTTTCATAGGAGAGGGGGCATTGTTACGTCGACGCATTATACGGTAGTACGAAGAGTGTATGGGGGAGACACGAGATGTCTATTTTGTGGAGACGGAGTGAGGCACTGTTGGGTGCGTCACACTTGGACGGCTCGACCTTGAGGAGGACCGAGCGGAGGGGCTAACCACAGGAATCGTGCGGGAATGACATGGGCGGCTATGAGGCAAATGCGTCGGGAGGCCAATCAAAGCATGGTCATGATGGCTCGAAGCGAGGCGGCTCGAAGACGAGCTAGGGAGAGGCTGCGTTGGCGGCTACGGGTTTGACGGAGGCATCGGGAAGGGTCCACTGAGCCGAGAGTAGAAGGACTATGGGAATATTCCTGTGAAGGTGAAGAACACTCGCGGGGGAAAGGGAAGGGGAAGAAGGATGAAGGACCAAGTACGGGAAACTAGGTTGACCTTGGCTTTGTCGAGTATCCACCCTTTGTCATTGCGAGACACATTAAGCGATTAATGTTTTATTGTAGTTTTGCTAGCGTGCTTAGCGAGTCAAGAGTTGACCGTGCTTGAACTCATCAAAGATTGTTTTAACTTAGTAATGAATTTGTAGGTTAAATGAAAGAGTTTTTCGAAACACAAGCAATTGATGCTTATTGTATTTTTTTTTGTTTTTTTAGACCGAACCAATGATGAGTGCCTCGTTCCCCTTTTACAATTGGACTAAGGGGCTCGGGTCACCGTAGTTCGACACTTTAGGTGAATTTGAGAAAAACAAAGACAAAAGAAGTGCGACCCTGTTTTTTACCTGGATCATTAGCGGGAATGTATCCAGTTGGGTATTACTCTTTTGACACTTTAATTTTATTGAGGGGTGGTGTATGGGGAAGGAGAGTTGACTCGTGCTCTTCCTCAAACGAAGTATCTGTGGAGCTTGCTTCCGTTCACGGGGTTAACGAAAGAGTTTCAGTCCAAGTCTGCTAACTTCATGGCTCCTCCGGAGAAGATTCTTTGTACCACGAACGGTCCTATCCTGGTAGGCTCCCACTTTTCGAGGGGATTGGTCTGCGTAGGAGGCTTTTCCTTTAGCACCAAGTCGCCTTCTCTGATGTCTCGGATCTTGACTTTCTTGTCGAATGCTCGGGCCATTCTGCTTTGGTAGGCTCGAGTGTGTTCCATGGCTTTCAATCTGCGCTCGTCGAGTAGAGCAAGTTCGTCGTGATGGCTCTGTAGCCATTCGACTTCATTGATCCCGTTTTCCAAGAGGACTCGGAGGGATGGAATTTCCAATTCCACGGGTAACATTGCTTCCATTTCGTAGGTAAGTGCGAACGGAGTCTCCCGTGGCGGTTCGGCGATGTTCGGTATCCCCGAGGGCTAAATGTAGCTTTTCGGGCCGATCCCGACCTACGGTGGTCATCTTCACGATTATCATGGCGAGAGTCTTGTTGTTTGCCTCTCTTGCACCATTGGTTTGTGGTGCGTAAGGAGAAGATTTGTGACGTGTGACTACGGGTCGGTCGAAGTTGGTCACAATCTCCTTCGAAGTGGGTCCCATTGTCGGATATGATCTCGTTGGGCACTCCGTATCGGCACATGATGTTCTCTCGGATGAACTCGGCCACCTTCTTAGAATTCAGTACCTTGTACGATCTGGCTTCTACCCATTTGGTGATGTAGTCATTGCTGACTAAAATGAACTCGTGACCATTTCTCCCTGGTGGAGTGATCTTGCCGATGACGTCGATTCCCCATGTGGCGAAAGGCCATGGTGTAGTCATGCAATAGAGTTCGTGAGGAGGGATGTGATTGAGGTTGGAGAACCGTTGACATTTATCGCGGCCGGACGAAGCTGGATGCGATCTGTTTCCATTGATATCAGTAGTATCCCATACGGAGGATGATGCACATGTCAATGCTCGGGCGTTCATGTGCGGACCGCGGGTTCCGTTTGTGAACTTCGTTCATTAGCTTCGGCGCTTTTTCTTTGTTTACACAGAAGGAGTGGCCCTTAGTGGCGCTTCTTGTACAACATACCCCCCAGGAATGACGAAATGGGATGCCAGGGCGTTTTAATGCCATCATGTTTTTGGCTTTGATCCCTTCTTTGTATTTTCCATCTTCATTTGTGAAGGAAGCTTCTCCGTTTTGGAGGTCTTGGTAAATTTGATTGTACCGGGGTTCGTCGATCATTTCTTTTTTATTTCGATCTCACGTGCAATAGCGGGTGTTTCCGTCTGCCTATTACGAGGGTTTCTTGCTTTCCCATCGGGAATTTCGACAAGAGGCGAGGGTTGCAGGAGCGTGCGTAGAAGCGGTTCCTGTCTCTTGGCAAATAATGAAAAGAGATGTCCTTGGGCGAGCAATGAGCTCCTCCGTATACGTGTGGTACTTACGGAGGCCGAGAATCTACCGTCTTCCATTTGTTGGACACTTGATTGATGATCAATCTTTGAGTCTCCGTATACATCCAGTTACGAGATGTTGCGCTCGAGGCGGCTTCCGGACTGCTGCACGAGGCTTCATATTCTGCTGCATTGTTGGTTGTTTCAAAATTGACTTGATGGCTATGGGAGTATGCTGCGTCCTTGGGATCGACAAGGAGCATTCCAATACCATTCCCCTTCTTGTTGGCTGCCCCATCGAAGAAGAGTTGCCGGCGGTTTCTTATTTGTCAGTGAAAAGATTCCGTCGTCCAGCTGCGGATCGGGACCACTTAGGTTCCTTTGCTCGGGAAGTCGGCGGTGATCTGCCATTACTCTGCCCTTTGTTGATTTTCGACCATGTACTTGATGTCGAACTCGGCCCGGGAAGAATGACCCACTTGGCTAAAGTCGCATTGACGAGATGGCTTGTCAAGAGATATCGGACGGGGTCCATTTTGGAGACCGGGAGCGAATGTGAATGCATGTAGTGTTTCGGTTTCAGACTACCCATACCGAGGCGGTACAAGTTTTCTCTAATCTTTGAGTAGTGAGTTCACTTCCTTGAAGCTTAGACTTACGAAGTAGATTGCATGCTCAACCTTGGAATCTTTTCTGTTCTTGTGCCGGCATTGCTCAGATTGACGTGTACATTCTTGTCGAGATACAGAAGTAGTGGCTTGTCTTCATGTGTCGGGCACATAATTGGGGGATCCACCAAGTAGGTATTGATTTTCTCGAAAGCTATTTGGCACTCGGAGTCCCATTTGATGTCGGCATTCTTCTTCATCAGTTTGAACATGGGCTCGCAGAGAGATGTCAACTGGTTGATGAAGCGGCCCGATGTCTTGAAGTCTTCCCATGAAACTTTTCACTTACGGCGAGTTTGAGGCGGCTTCATGTCGATGATGGCCTTGATTTTCTTGGGATCGGCTTCGATACCCCTTTACGTAACCATGTACCCCGATTACCTTGCCGCGCTTGGCGCTTGAAGGTGCACTTCAGCGAGGTTCAATCTCATGGAGTGTTTTACGAGTACGGTGAAGAACTTTCTCGGATCTGTCATGTCTTTGCATGTCGATCCTGCTGAGTGGATGATCATGTCGTCGACATATACTTCGATTTCCTTGTGAATCATGTCATGGAAGAGAGGCATTGCGGCCCGGTAAATAGCCCGGCGTTCTTCGGACCAGAACGGCATGGCCCAGGTGTAGCAATATGTCCCCACGGAGTGGTGAAGGCGATCTTGGCTTGATCCTCCTCGGACATCTTGATGCGGTTGTATCCGGCGAACCCATCCACGAAGGACTTTACTTGAAATTTGCCGTGGTGTCGACCGGCATGTCGATGTTAGGCGGTGGGAAATCATCTTTAGGGTGGCCTTGTTGAGATCCAGGAAATCCACACCTGACATCGACCTTTCCATTGGCCTTGGTGACCGTCGCGATGTTGGAGAGCCAAGTCGGGTACTCAATCACTACGATGAAACCAACTCGGAGCATTTTCTCAATTTCTTCTTTAACTTGCAAGGACCACTCTGGCTTGATCTTGCACGGCTTACATTTGACAGGCTTGGATTACGGATCCGGGGGAATTATGTGTTCCACGATCGAGGATCGAGTCTGGCATGTCTGGTATGACCCGGGCGAACACGTCAACATACTCCCGGAGGAGGTTTATTAGGGCTTCTTTTACTGCATCGGCGAAAAGCGCCCACTTGTGTCTCTTTAGGCTCTTGCAGCGGCCCGGGTTCACTTTGGTCATAACCTCTTCGGCGGCTTGGGCCAGATTGTCCTCTTGGTCAACTACACGCTTGAGAACTTCTCTAATGTATTGTTCGTTTAATGTATGCTTCTTTATCAATTGATTCGTTATTAACGTCTTTTAAGTTGTTTGTTAACTTATCGGTTGTTAAAGTGGCAATGAGAGGATACTCAGAAAGGTCGAGACTTTTCATTGAACAAGAACGGAAATACATGGTTGGCTACATTATCATAGTCCTCGGCGTAAGGCCGTGGGATGACTTCGGAAGGGCTGGACTCGACAGGAGCGGCTCGAGAGGGTTTGAGACCGGGTTTAGGGAGATGTGGGTGCGGGCCCGGCTTGTCTTCCGATTCTGCACGGCTTGCCCTTGGTCGGTGAAAGTTACCCAATTCTTGTGGCATTCTTTGGATGCTTGATGAGGGTTCGGGGATCGAGAGGCAGCCTGCTGTCCCAATCATGGCGATCATGCTTTGTTTTCGGAGCCCGGGTCAATCGGGTTTGGCACCTCCATGACTTCTTCAAAAAGACTACGTAGAGTGGTCCAGCTGAGAGAATCTTCTATGAATTCTACGGTTCCTTACGCTTTGGAGTTCTTGTCTCGAATGTGGCCTCGGCGGCTGATCCGAACAATTTGTTTCCCATGGAGAGTACCACGAGTTGCTCTTCCAAGTTTGGGATTCCCTTGAATGTGTACTCGTCTTTGGGGCTGTGGTGGCGGTTGGTCCCGAGTAGAGCTGTGATGTCGAGGAACGCTCCCCTTATCGGATTAGCTTTGAGTCCTCTACGAGCGCTTGAGGTCCGTGCTAGCTGTTCCATCCTTTACGTAGTCTCGGTGCGACTATCCACTGCTTCTTTCTCATCTTCATCGGTTCATTTGTCGGTCCCCTCGATTCTGGCACATCGGTTCATTGTCGGTCCCCTCGATTCTGCTTGGTCCACTCGGTTAGCCGTTCCCTTGGTGAAGTAATGAGTGAGGTCGAAACTATAAGGTCGGAGGTTGGGTGTGCCGTCGGAGGTTCCCCTTTGCGAGGTTGCTGCCTTGGTGCGGGCGAGCCTTTTGTTTTCCTTGATGTCGGTGGTGTTGGCACATAGCGAGCCACTGGACCGTGGTGTGGTCCTTGACCGATGACTTGGTGTTGGCCTTGTAACCTTTTGCCGAGCCCCGATCACAGGATGAAGTTCATGAGTTTCATCATCTTCGTGGCGGGAGGGATCTTGTCGTGAGAGCAGTGGAAGGTCCACGTTGCATATTTGGATCTTGGAGGTCTCGGAGTGAATCCGATTAATGCCATGTCGTCATTATGCTTGATTTCTAACCTTTGGAATGTCGTTGGTCTTTGGTCCCTCGGTGGTAATTTGTCGCCGTAGGCGTAGTTAGCTCGTTGCCTTGCATGAACTTGAGGCAGCGATGAAGGGTGGATGCCACGCCATTGATTTGATGCGGCCGGGGACGCCCGGGATGGCTTTGAAAGTGATTGGAATGTCTGACACTTGGAATTCGGTGGGAATCATCCGCTTGCCGAACCAAATATTAAGAGTAGCAACCCGAGAACGATGCGGGAAGTAGAGTCATAGGCCTTGACGGTGTGGGTGAAGGCTTCAGATCTGTGGGCTTGATGTCAAGCGAGATCCATCATCTTGGCGGGCAAGACATTCATTAGGAACCTCAGTCTACCCAACACGCGGGAAGGCGACGCTCGTCCAGTGGTGTGATGTAGAGTGGCTCATTGTGATCGGCCCCAAATTTTGGAAGGTCCAAATTTGTGAAGGTGATAATGTTGCCATAGTGGATGTTGCCGATCATCGAATGACTTCGTCGGGGTTGCGTCCACGGGGACCATGGTATGGGCCGAGCTTTCCTCTAGCTTGAGCTTGTGAGGATACGAGGATGTGAGCGGGGACAAGGGAAATGTTCGCACAGGTTTGCTTGGTGAGTGAGGATCGGGTCCTCTTTCACGAGAACTTGTGTCTTCGGGCGGGGCCAGGTTGTGGTTACGGCTCCGCGAGGTCTTTTTAGTGGCCTTAGGTGGTAATGCATGGATTTGACCCGATCGGGTTAGAACGCGACATCGGGTTTGGTTCATTAAACGAGCCGCTACGAGTTGAGCCATAGTTAGAGGAGGATTCCTCGTAGCATAGGAGCCGTATGTCTTCCCTCAACTCATTGGTGTAGATGTATTCCGGGAGCCTTCGGTAGCTTGACGGATTACGTCCCGGGATGCGCTTGGGTGCCTCCGCGGGGAGGTAGTTTACGGATTGCCGCAGCTGTTCGAGCGTCGGTGCGCACGGTGGTTACTGGCCCAGGCGTGCGTTGCGGACCCTCACGGGGAGTTTGGAGAGTTCTGGCTCAAGCGAACAGTCTCCTTGATCTCTTCACGGTATATCGCGTTCCTTTCCTTCTTGTTGAGCATACTCGGGGCATTACGGAGTTGGGTGCAGCGATACTCATGGTTTGCTAATTTTCCTCCGCTCTTGGCCCAGATCAACTTTCTTGCAGCGGAGCCTGCGTCGAGAGTTAGTGCCTGCGTTTCTTCCCATGTGAGAATGGCCAGTGCTTCTTTGAACTGCGTGCGGCAGTCTAGGTAAACCTCCATCGGGGAGAGTTTTCCCTTCTATTTTATCTGAGTGGCGGGTATGTCGGAAGGTGAGTACACGGCTTCCCGAACATCTGCCCATGTATTTGGTTCTTTGTCCCGATTGATCGTTTACGTAAACGAATGCCGCGATGCATGGAATCTCCCTGAGTAGTTGCTCGAGACGAATTTCCATCTTCCTCTTGTTTTTAAATAGACCTTCCTCCCTAAGTTGGCCTTTAAGTTTGAGTGCGGAAATGATCCGTCCCCATCCTCCCAGGACCCTTGGGATTCCAGTTTTGTTGACCTCATGCCCGGCTTGGAAGAGAATGGTTTCATCGTCTTCGTCGTCGCTTTCACAGAGAACTTGCTTTCCTCGGGGAGGTAAGCGCTGGGATTTGTTCTGCCGTGCCGTTCCATCTCCTAGGTCGTCGGGACCGTTGACCACCCTCGATTGACAGAGGGGGTTAGATGAGAACAGACGGTAGTCGATGAAGATTCTGTGCCGTGAGTGGCAAAACCACGAGGTCGGGCTGGTCTAGAGTGGCCTCTAGCTTTACTGTACTGCAGAAGGCTTGTGACACTTTAAGGGCTTGGTCCCTGTAGGTCTTCCGAGCTTGGTTTTCGTCCCAGAGACGGTTTTCTTGAGCGGCTAGTTCCATGAGGGCTTTCCTTGCGAGGGCTAAACAGTCTCCGTAGGTACGCACCGTCTGGCTAGTGTCCGAAGCGTGATTACATCCAAATCTCCGAATGGCGGAAACACTTGGATGATGTTGACGAAGGAAGTCGGACTGGGACATTCCATGCGGCCTTCCTTGATCTCGGTTACCAAGAAGTTTGCCCATATCTGCTTGATTGAACACACAGGGGTGTTGAATTCTGCGATGTTGACAGTCTCGTGATCTCGTTCGATCGCGAGTCTATCAAGCTAGCGATCTGTTTGGCGGGATGTACGAATCCGTGGCCGTGACGGCGGGAGAATCGAGCTTGGAGCATGTTGATGCTTTGAGGCGGTCATTTCCTACGTCGGAAGCTAACACTGTCTTGCGGGGAAGACCTTTACAGATGTTTTCGGGGTGGCTGCCGGAAGCATTCCCGAGGTTGATCTGATTCGTGACAGGGTGAGGAGCTTGGTCTCCTTCGTTGTTTCCCTTAATAATAATCTGAAACCACCGTTGTGCTTGTATCTTCAAAGCGAATTAAACAAGCAGCATCAACATATAATCTGAATCAACTTTGAGAAGTTCACAATTGTTTCAAGTTCACAGTTGTTTTCGAAAATGTGATCACTCTGTTAACGTATTCACTTAAAATTTAACGAAATTTAGCCACATGAATTAGTTTTGGTAAATACGACCTAGAGTAAATGGTTTTTTGGGTGAATTACTTTGTAATATTTCTTATAAACTTTGTGCTAATGACATTTTACATCCAAAAAAGTTGTGTTCTTCATCATACAGGGCAACAATGTTAATAAATTGGTTGAAATCTTACCGAACATCATTCACGTTAAGTCACGTGATTAAATTTCTTAGGTTTATAGTGAATATATTAACGGAGTGAGCATATTTTGAAAATTGTGAAAGTTCAATGAGAATATTTTGAAAAAATCTAAAGTTTAGTGATGAAAATATGGTTTTTGCCTAAAATTAAATGAGTTTATTTACGAATATGATGATTTATTTAGGTGGATCCTGGAATATGAGAAATTGTTTCTCCTTTCTAAAGATTGGAGAGTGTTTGTTGAATATTTTATATTTTTTTTACTTAAAACAATATACATCGATTTATTTGGATGAATGATCAAAAGTGTAATGAATATTTTGTGAATTCTAAATAATTCTTCATGCAGTAATTGCTTCTATGTACTCCCTCAGTCTCTAAAAGATTGTCTGTTGTACATTTTGCAATTATTAAGGAAGAGCTCCACCTTCTTGTATGCCTTAGTAGATTTGCACTAACATTCATGCCTAAATTTAGAAATGAGACATACTTTTGGGATAAGTCAAAATAGCAAATGGGACAATCTTTCGGGGACGGAGGAGTATAAGCACATGAGGTATGACCTAGATAGATCGACTTCTCATGATAAGCTTCTTTTTAACGGGATTAACGAAAATTGAATGTGTTGGACAATTGTGTAGGCTTCTCAAGAACTTAACTAGAATCTTAACAGAAAAAGATAACGGAGATTGGAAACAAAGAAATCAAGTCGAGTCTTGTATTTAATACAATCTCAGTAGAAGTTATTGCCCCTTGCAGTGCTTACGGTTTGAATGGCAATCTTCTAGTAAGATAAAACGACTTACAAGTAAATGATAGGAGCACTCCAAATCAATTACTCTAACGAACAACACTTTGTTTTGAACTTTGGACTTTGAAGGATTGAATGCAACAATATGCAATGATTTGGGTATGTTAATCTATCTTACTAGAGGGTAGGAGGCTCAAATGA
This sequence comes from Adenophora triphylla var. japonica, assembly GCA_022495995.1. Classification (NCBI taxonomy): domain Eukaryota; kingdom Viridiplantae; phylum Streptophyta; class Magnoliopsida; order Asterales; family Campanulaceae; genus Adenophora; species Adenophora triphylla. The sequence goes on from JAFEMH010006466.1 coordinate 10,744, forward strand.
CGTGTATGTGAATTGAAATTCGGAGGAAGTATATAAAGAGAGTCAAAGGGTTTGGTGGCTTTTCCCTTGAAAAGTCACAACTTTTTGGGTATAACAGCACTTGCACGGCCGTGTCCAATGAACTGCACGGCCGTGCAAGGCAATATGCACCGTCGAGTTCATGGCTCAGCACAGTCGAGTGGCAAGGCAAGGCACGGTGCACGGCCGTGTCCTAGACACTTGCACGGCCGTGCAGAAGCTTCTTGACACAGCTCGTCGGCCACTTTGGCAGCCGCAAGACAAGTCCACACCAATTTTGGGACCAACCCAAATCACACTTTGACCCAATATTTAAGTTACAAATCATTTGTCATTAATTTCTCATTCACACGGAAATGGTTTTGAGATATTAAATGAGTTATATATAATCTACAACAAATGTAGATTACCATTTGTAACTAGTTTCGTTAACAAATAACGAACTTTCGTTAGAAACCTAGGTCAACGTTAAGTTAAACTTAACTTTCCGTTACCCATTTCCAACAATCCCCCACATGAATGACAATTAATGCATGAATGCAATTTCGTCCAAAGTTCCGGCGAACTATTATTACATCGGGATAGATAGCTTGTGGCCTTGAATCTTCCCCAGTGAAATATTATCGGATATACTAGCCATTTGGTAGCGAGTCGCTTTGAACCAGTGACTTTTGGATGTATACCAAGACAATAATACTCACATAATAACAGCTCTAACAATTGTTGTTCTCACGTTTTGTCCATTTCGGCCCTGGACCGTATCTCATTCATAAGCGTTCTTTTAGAGGCGGCCTAATTACCTCTCGCTTATATAGGTGATTCTCACTATAAGGTGTATCATGCACTACTCCACCCGTAGGTATAGAAATCATTAAAAGTTTTCTCAACTTATCCTTACCACTTCTGCATGTGCTTGTAGTTGGATGTTCTGGGAATGAGTATTCAACATCTCCAGGTTAATAAACCGAGTTGTTGTTTCCAAGTAACTCTACTAGAACTTATAACTTGGTTGTCTCATTGAACCAAGGGCCTGGGATCTCCATTTCTCAAGGTTGAGTGTCCGCTATAAGTCCTTTTGTTGTGGGTTTTAGACCCATTCCCCTTAACAGTTTATACAGTTGATCTTGATTAATACCTTTGGTAAACGGATCCGCTAAGTTATCACATGACTTTACATAATCAATAGTGATAACGTTATTCTTGATCAACTGTTTAATGGTATTGTGTCTACGACGAATATGTCTAGACTTACCATGATGTTCTACACCTTTTCCTATTTCTCATTGTCGTCACAATGCCTTAGGTTATGTAGACACAAACTTATTCCACAAAGGAATATCTTCCAAGACCATTCAACTTACATAGGAATTGTAATCTTTCATCATAAGTATATCTTCAAGTACACCAAGTACTATGATTATACTATTCCGGTGATTGATTACAATTACAATTAGACCTTGAGTCTATCTAGAATGATCAGTCCCTTCGAGTGATCAAATTCTTCTATCGGTCAGTTTCTTCAAGTGGTTATTATCTCTGTACTGTTTCGACTTCCCAAGTATTCAGTATCTCTAAGTGGTTTGACCTCCTTAGAGTTTACCTTTCAGGAATCTACTTTACAGAGATTACCTCTCAAGATTCTACCTTACTAGAGTACACCTCTCAAGAATCTATTTGAACTTTCGAAGTACTTTTTCAAGATAATGGGATTTTGATAGGACTATTCCTTTTGATGTTCTAGAAATCTTTATTTCTAATATGACATCGGCTAATCCCATATCTTTCATGTCAAAGTTCTTCTTTAACATGTCTTTGGTATCAAATGATTCAGATGTTCCTTTAATGTAGACACATTTGTCACATTCATTAATCTTGAATCCATTTGATAACATAGTTTTATCGAACTTCTCATGCCACTAGTTAGTTGCTTGTTTTAGTCCATATGAATACACAAGTAGATCCAACACGATTGTGCGACATAAAACGCTCTGTTGTGTCAATGGGATAATCTTGCATGAATCATAATGTCCTTTTGACAACTAGCCTGGCTTTATACTTATCAACAGATCCATAGGCTTTATAATTTCTTTTAAGAATCCAATTGCAACCTAATGGTTTGCAACTTGGAGGGAGATCTACCAATTTCCAAGCATTATGGATTTTGTCTCACTGTTAATAGCCTCTTTCCAGAACGAACTATCCGGACCAGATAACGCTTTCCATAATAGTTGCTGGTTCGTTTTCCAACATAAATGATAGAAAATCAGGACCAAAAGACTTTTTCACTTTTGCCCTTTTACTACGTCTAGGTCCTTCATCTTCTACTTGAGATGGACCGTTTTGTAGTCTAATATTTAAAGGTTTCATCCTTGGCACATCTAGTTTTTGCAACCCAACGGTTCACATAGGAAGATCAACCATCTTCCAAAATAGAATAGGATGCATTATTAACTGTTATCAATTATTTAACAGTTTCAATTTAGAGAATTTAGAACCAAAGAATTAGTAACTTTTGTCCTCCAACTACATCTTGGTTCTTCTTCTTATTAAGAAGACCACCATAGTTTCTATAAATTTCCTATCATTTCAAGGAAATATATTCTCAAAGAATATAACGTGTCTTGCTTAAGTATTTCTACTTTAGCCAAATACCCCCACATTTGAGGTATTTATAAAATGGCTTATGAATATTTCATAATTCATTAGGAGTTTTTATCATCAAATAACTTCCAAATATATGATGATCCATTCTTTTAACTGTTAACAGTTTAACAGTTTCTGTTAATACTAGAAGTTCATATCAATAGAACTTATGTATTTAGCTTGTACCCCCACACTTGAGGTATACCTCCACATATCAAATATTTTATGAATATCCTAATTCATATTTAATATTTTCCTTTATGTGGAGTCATTTAATTGTAATAACCATGTTATCTACAATGTATTTCATCTCCTTGAGATGAACCGACGACATAGTCATAACTATGTTTAAGTGAGGTTTCTTCAACCATTTTCCTTGTAAGGAAACTTGTTTTCGAAGAATACCGCATTTTCATTTCAAATTTGTTCTTCACAAATCTATATGCACTACTGATAGTTTGCATATCCAATGGAAATGTAATCCATGGTTTTGGGTCCTATCTTAACCTCTTTAGGTTTAGATATTTCTACCTTTGCTAGGTATACTCACATAAGACGGAACTTATCAATAAGGAGTTCACCATCTCCTTTAAAAGTTCTATCTTTCCTTTTTTCTGTGATTCAATTGATTTGAGTGTGTAAGAAGCATTCGTTTGATAAATAAGTGTTAGCGTCCCAACAATTATTTTTCAAATGGTACTACATACTAACCACCTCTATCACTACGAAATTCTTAATTGTTAATTAAGATGAATCACAAACCTTATTGTTTACTTAAAACTTTAAGGTTTTACTTTTTCAAAAGATGAACTTTGCATTATCAAATGCAATCATAAATAGAAGTAATGAACTATCTATTTACTATCTCTGGTTTGAACTGATTTCTACAAAAGAAATCACAATTTATTTGCGAATCAAACTTCATCTTAGGTAGTAATTTTAAATTAACTCGTCGACTTAGTGAATTTAAATTTACACAACCTAATTGAACACGCCATAACAATTGGGACAATTCAAACCAAGTAAATAAAATTTGAAATTTTATTCTTCGCACTTAGGCGGATAAAACATTTACAATTCAAGTTAAGGAGTCCTTCAACAAGGTACCCTTTACTAACACAATAACCACATTTGGTCAGTTCAAAACTTATCCCGATAGACTAAGTTGCTCGAAGTTCAATGGAACATTTCTATCTTCATTCACATTGGCTTGAAGAGGGTTTCCACCTTGGTTGTTGAATCTAGGATGTCGACATTCCCTAGCCATATGCCCGAGTTTGCCGCAATTAAAACAACTACCTTTGACCTTCTTGGTGGTCCTCTTCACTTTCCCGGTGTTCTTTCTCTTGTTTCCGGTACTTCTTTCCACCAAGTTCACTTGCGGTCTTTTAGTCACAATACACATAGTATTGTGCATCTCGAGAAAATCCCAAAGTTCTCTCGCGGTCTTTATGCCACAACACACTTTGTATTGTGCATAATCCAAGCCATTAAGAATATAATTGCGACACAAGAAATCATTTGTGATTCCATGTATCCAAATCATTCTTTGCTTTGGATTCATCCTCGTCGGATATCAATGGTGGATATTCCCAAAGAAAATGCACCAATTTTAATGTTGTCAAATAGACCAACATTTTCTGTTGCCACCTCTTAAAGTTCATCCCGGTAAGAATACCCGGTCTTTCCGCATGTACGAACACATGAGACGGAGGGAGAGCATTAAGAGGTGCAACCCTTGAGGTTTCACCAGAAGGAGGTTTCTTACCATGAACCGAGTGAGATGGTGTAGTAGCGGTTGCAACATGGTTGAATGTAGCGTCACCTTGAGAAGAAGGCGTAACATTCCCTTGACTGGATGAGGAGACGTCTTTCTCATTTGTCATCTCTTGAAGATCTTGAAGAAGCGCAAATAACTTCTTACGATTGTTGGACAATTGTGTAAGCTTCTCAAGAACTTAACTAGAATCTTAACAGAAAAAGATAACGGAGATTGGAAACAAAGAAATCAAGTCGAGTCTTGTATTTAATACAATCTCCGTAAGAAGTTATTGCCCGCATGTGCTTACGGTTTGAATGGCAATCTTCTAGTAAGATAAAATGACTTACAAGTAAATGATAGGAGCACTCCAAATCAATTACTCTAACGAACAACACTTTGTTTTGAACTTTGGACTTTGAAGGATTGAATGCAACAATATGCAATGATTTGGGTATGTTAATCTATCTTACTAGAGGGTAGGGAGGCTCAAATGACTGTGTATGTGAATTGAAATTCGGAGGGGAAGTATATAAAGAGAGTCAAAGGGTTTGGTGGCTTTTTTCTTGAAAAGTCACAACTTTTCGGGTATAACAGCACTTGCACGGCCGTGTCCCAATAGGCTGCACGGCCGTGCAAGGCGTATGCACCGTCGAGTTCATGGCTCAGCACGGTCGAGTGGCAAGGCAAGGCACGGTGCACGGCCGTGTCCTAGACACTTGCACGGCCGTGCAGAAGCTTCTTCAGCCTGCTCGTCAGCCCTTTAGCCACAACAAGTCCACACCAATTTTGGGACCAACCCAAATCACACTTTGACCCAATATTTAAGTTACAAATCATTTATCATTAATTTCTCATTCACACGAAAATGGTTTTGAGATATTAAATGAGTTATATATAATCTACAACAAATGTAGATTACCATTTGTAACTAGTTTCGTTAACAAATAACGAACTTTCGTTAGAAACCTAGGTCAACGTTAAGTTAAACTTAACTTTCCGTTACCCATTTCCAACAGAATGTTCATTCTTATTCTATCTTAACATCCTATTATAGTTGAACACAATGATTAGGTTAATTTGTTTTCTTCCACAATTTGGCCGTCAATTAATAACTAAAATAAAGAAAAGTGGTGTTTATGCAAACAAATTAAGATGCTTATTATGGGAGTATTAAAAGTAAATATTAATGCTCTTATGTTCACTCTTCTATGCATAAATTCAATTTTGAAATAGGGGAGGAAATTAAAATATCATTTGGAGATTGTCGTGGTGAGTAGTAGTGATAATGGAAAAAAAAGCTAAAAAAAATAAAAGTAGAATATTGGTAAATGAAGGTATCATATTACAAGGAGTGCATGTACAGAGACATTAATCTTCGTTTGTCTTTAGATAACCACAAAAGTTTCCCCAATTAAGATTTTTCTTGTTCAATAGTCTTCCGGGGAGGTCTTTTTGCCTCCTCAGAAGTGTATCGAAGTCATGATTGCCACGTCACGTAAGAGCTACACATTGCGTATTCTCGATCGGAGGGGCTGTAGATTCTGCTACTCTGGTGAGATAGTTCATGCCAAAGAGTTCTTTTGCGTTGTCGAACTCATCTTTAGGTCCGCTGGCCGGGAAAAGGGGCGGAGTGGGCAGTTGGGCCCGCATCTCTTCCGTTGGTTTTTGCATGCAGCACATGCATTATTCTTGGCTCTGTAGCCGCCGGCCGGACCAGTTGAACGAGGGTTTCTTGTAGGATCTTGATTTTGATTAGGATCTTGACCTTGACCTTGTCTAAGCATTTCAATGATTTGGGTTTTTGTTTAGCGGTGTTGAAAATGTCGACGGATTCGCCGGTGATTTGTCGTTTTGCCGGCAAGAATGGAGGAATTTCCAAATTAAGGACTATGGTGATTGGGAGATAAAGTGAATTTTTTCCAGTTTTGGTGTGTGTTTAGTGCGTGTAATTAACTGACTGATCTCTTAACGGATTGCGGTCTTTAAAAGAGATAGGATAATGTGGTGGGTTGTTTAATTACCAAAGGCAATGATTTACTACTTTGGTCATGTCACTTTTTATAGATAAATTTAATTAAATTTTAATGAATAATTTATATTAAACTATTTATTTTAATAATGAAAATTGATAATGCTTTTAATAATACATTAATAACTAATCTTAAAATTTAATTTGAGAAATTATTATTTTTGTGAGGACCCCGTCCCGGAACCTAACACGTGTCCCGAGCTGGAGCGTCCCCAAACTAACTCAAATCACCTAAACTTTTTAAAACTTTGGTTTAACTTACAAACTTAAACATATTTAACATAATCATTTCAAAATAACTCTACTCCTCTCCACATTGGAGTAAGAGTTGAATAACTTTAAAAGTAACAACCTGTTTTAGTTACAAAAGATTTCGGTTATAAGTAGAAATTAAGTTTTATAAATACAAACTCCATAAAGGAATTACCAAAATACACTTTCTACGCCAACCTATACATACCCCGACAATTCCCAAAATATCACTTCCAAACTCCTCTCCGCCCTTACTTGGCCGGTCCGCCTGTCTCGGGATCTAAAAACATTAAAGGGAGAGGGGTGAGAATAAATCTCAGCAAGCTATTATGAATGCAGCAATATGTCAAGTAAGATGCAACACATAACAAGTTGCATATAGCACATTGGAAAAGCTGTAAACACCTTACATTACCTTGGTTTACCTTTTCCCGTCTGAACAATAGTCGTACAACATTGGGGAATAATAACCCAATCTTAGGCGAGCTGCTTAAGCAATACTCACATCTTATAAGACCCGTTTTTTAGGGAACCATTTAAGAAAGTAGCAACTCTGTAAGGCTTTTGGCTCAATACAGATGCTATAACCCCGACCTGTAGCCACAGGAGGGGACGGTCACAGATATAACATAATCCAATCACATTAGGTCACACATTCATAATTGATCGTATTATGCTATACCCCCAACATCAGCTGATTAACACATCATCAAGCACATAATAGTTACTTTAAATATAATCCACAAAAGGGATAAGCAATATAGCAACATGGTAAAATATACTCATGTTCAACCAATATCATAGTGCAACATATAATTAATACACCATGTATAGCACCCTCAATGAATATGTAATCAAGTAAGGTAACAAGGTAGCATTAGCCAACCTTTCATAGTCAATATACAACAATACATGGCCTCTATAAAGGTCCAAGCTCAATCTACCAAGTTAGAGTCACATTTACTAAGTGGTCAAACAAGATTGCCAAACGATTTCTGAGTCAGATTTAAAGTGCTTCCGTAATTCCATTTTAACCAATTAAGGTGTCATTGAGTGGCCCAAGTATTCTACTTTAACCTAAGTTAAAGGAAATTAATTCATATCTTAGGTAGATGTGGTTACTACAACTTTAAAATGGTTAAGAATAATGGTATGCGGTTGTTGGTAGGATTCAGCAAGAAGGAAAACTGGAATAACAATCTGTGGACATGGGCGACCGCCCAAGGAATCATGGGCGACCACCCAAGCAAGGTTTCAAAAAGGGATGCAAGCTTCTGCTGAGATGGGCGGCCGCACAAGATCCTATGGGTGACCGCCCAAGAGGGAAGGAAAATGAAGGCAAATGGCTGATCACATGGGCGGCCGCTCAAGCCCCCCATGGGCGACCGCCCAAGTGGATTTCCAGCTATGATCAGATTTCTAACCCCTTTTTACCTATTTTCTTTCACCTTTATCAATCCTTCCCATTTTGATGACCAATAAATAGTCTCTAATTTTTACTACCTCATTCTAAATCATTCAAACTCAAAACCATATAAGCCTAGGTCATTTGCAACTTGATTTCCTACCCATTTTACTACCACATTTCAAGTTTAACCTTCTTAATCTAATTCAACCCATTTTCTTACACTCTTTATTACTTTCATGGACAACAACATTACTCCATCTCATTAACCCATTCCTCAACTCCAAGAAGGGTTCCAAAGCACTCAACTAACCATTATAATAACAATAACAACATCAATAGTTCATGAACATTTAATGAAGGGAAAGTCATAATAACTCACTTTAGCAAATATGAGATGGATTAAGGATTTTCTTGGCTTGATAAGCTCACCTAGTTACCCCGAACACGAAAGTACAATCGAATTGCCAAATGGAGAAGAATTGAATGCCCTAGGAACTTGGAAGGGGAAGCTTTCATGGAAGAGCTTCCATGGAAATTTTGGGAGGAAGGAAGAAGAAAATGATGAGGGGAAAATGAGGAGGAGGATGGAGGAGTATGGGGGGAGTATGGTAGGACTTGACTAAGGAGGTGAATGAGAGGAAAATAAGGAGCATGGCCCCCCATGCTAATTAAATAAAGTCTTTCTATTTCCTACACTCAAGCCCCTAAAGTTTAAAGAATGAACTTCAACCCTTTACTTCTTTCCTCTACACAAGGAAAACCTAACTACTCACATTTTATTTATTTCCAATTACCATACCACAACAAAATACTTTAACTTATTTCCATTTTAACCTAAGGATTTAGAACTATCCTTCAACCGTCTCATCTTAACATAAGAAATCAAGGACATATAATGAACACATAAAATTAACAATAATATTAAAAGCATATAATATTATACTAAAATAGTGCCTAGGGTTAGGGTCGTTACACTCACTCCCCCTTAAAGAAAATTTGCCTCGAATTTTAAAAGGACTTACTTGGATGCTCAAACGACCAAGGGTATTTCGCTCTCATTTCCGACTCTAGCTTCCACGTTGCTTCCTCAATGGTATGATTCTTCCATAGGATATTCATTACCGAAATACTCTTAGTCCTTAACTCCTTAACTTGAAACTCCAAGACTCTCAATGGTTCTTCCACATACGACATATCCGCTTGAATCTCATCGGGAGGAGAACTCAATATATGGGAGGGGTCATGACAATACTTTCTTAACATAGAAACATGAAATACATCATGAAGCAAAGAAAGTGAGGGAGGTAACGCCAACCGGTAAGCCAAATCCCCAATCTTTTCTAGAATCTCAAACGGACCAACAAACCTCGGAGCCAATTTACCCTTATTACCAAACCTTTTGATTCCCGTCCTCGGAGAGACTTTCAAAAACACGAAGTCACCAACCTGAAAAGATAAATCCCGTCTTCTATTGTCGGCGTAGCTTTTCTGTCTACTCTGAGCCGTCTTCAATCTATCACGAATCACCTTGTTCTTCTCCGTCAAATCTCGAACCAAATCCGGGCCCCAAAGTCTTGCTTCACCGACCTCGTCCCAACATATCGGAGATCTACACTTCCTACCATACAACGCTTCATACGGAGCCATCTCAATGCTAGACTGATAACTGTTGTTGTAGGCAAACTCAACTAACGGTAGATGTTCTTCCGAAGACAATTGAAAATCCATCACACAAGCCCGTAACATATCCTCAAGTATCTGAATGGTTCTCTCGGACTGACCGTCGGTTTGAGGATGAAACGCCGTACTAAAACATAATTTAGAACCCAAGGTTTCATGCAATGCTCTCCAAAATCTCGAAGTGAACCTCGGATCTCTATCGGAAACATTACTAACCGGAACCCCGTGAAGTCTAACAATCTCCTTCATATACAACTGGGCTAACTTTTCCATCGAGAACTTGGTTGACACCGGAAGAAAATGAGCCGACTTTGTCAATCTATCCACAATAACCCAAATAGCATCCATCTTCTTCGCGGTAAGAGGCAAACCCGATATAAAATCCATCGAAATCCCTTCCCATTTCCACTCCGAAATATCTAACGGTTGAAGTAGTCCCGCCGGTCTCTGATGTTTAGCCTTGATTTGTTGACAAGTTAAACACTTAGAAACATAATCCGCAATTTCCCTTTTCATCCCATTCCACCAATGCCCACGCTTCAAGTCTTGATACATTTTAGTACTACCCGGATGAATCGCAAACTTGGACTTATGACCATCCTATAGAACACGCCTCTTGATTTCCGGTGATGAAGGAACGCAAATTCTCCCTTGGAAGGTTAAAATCCCATCTCTATTCAACGCAAATTCCCCGGCTTTTCCCTCTTGCACTTGATCTAAAATTTTCTTCAACTCCCTTTGTTGAGCTTCCTTTAAATCTCCATACAATGTAGGAACGGCTCGCACATTAACAAGTATTACTTCACTCCTCAACTTTTGGGTACTCAAAGCTGTCACATAAGCCTTTCGGCTAATCGCATCCACCACAACATTGGCCTTTCCCGGATGATAGGAAATTACACAATCAAACTTCAAGAATTCTAGCCACCTCCTTTTCTGGTTATTCAACTCCTTTTGGGTAAACAAATACTTCAAACTCTTATGGTCGGTGAAAATTTCGAATCTCGCCCCATACAGATAATGTTTCCACTTATGCAACGCAAACACAATCGCCGCCAATTCCATGTCATGAGTAGGGTAATTCTGTTCCGCCGGTGATAACTTCCTAGAGGCATACGCAATCACTTTCCCATTTTGCATTAGTACACATCCCAAACCCGCCTTTGAGGCATCACTATAGATAACAAAATTCTCACAACCATTCGGGAGGGTAAGAATAGGAGCCATTGTCAACCTCTTCTTCAACTCATTGAAACTTGCTTCACACTTGGAATCCCATACGAACGATACATCTTTTCGAGTCAATCTTTTCAATGGAGTCGCAATCCGAGAAAAACCTTCAATGAACCTTCGATAATACCCCGCCAAACCAAGAAAGCTACGAACCTCAGTCACAGTCGAAGGTTGCTTCCAATTAACCACGACTTCAATTTTTGAAGGATCCACGGCAATTCCCGAACTCAACACTACATGCCCCAAGAAAGAAATCTGCTCAAGCCAAAACTCGCACTTGCTGAACTTGGCGTACAACTACTTCTCACGAAGAACTGACAAGACAATCCTCAAATGATTTTCATGCTCCTCTCGGGACTTAGAATAAACAAGGATGTCATCTATGAATACCACCACAAAGCTATCAAGATAAGGCTTAAAGATATGGTTCATCATATCCATGAATACGGCCGGAGCATTAGTCAACCCAAAAGGCATCACAACAAACTCATAGTGACCATATCTCGTTCGGAAAGCTGTCTTGGCAATATCATCCGGTCTAATCTTCAACTGATGGTATCCGCTTCTCAAATCAAGTTTAGAGTAGATAACGGAACCTTGAAGTTGATCAAACAAATCATCTATGTGCGAAAGAGGGTATTTATTCTTTATGGTGGCTTGGTTCAACAAACGATAATCAATACACAATCTTAAAGTACCATCCTTCTTCTGAACAAACAAAATCAGTGCTCCCCAAGGTGACACACTTGGGCGAATAAAACCCCGGTCTAGCAATTCTTGCAATTGGACCTTCAACTCTTTTAACTCGGCCGGAGCCATTCTATAGGGTGCTTTAGAAATAGGTGCGGTACCGGGCACTAGGTCAATACAAAACTCTACCTCACGATCCGGAGGCATAGAGTACTCACTTGAAAACACATCACTAAATTCATTAACAACGGGGACATGAGCTAACTCGGGGGACTTCTTATTGGAATCTACCACATAAGCCAAGTACCCCGCACACCCCTTAGATAGCATTTTTCTAGCCTTTAAAGCAGAAATAACATGTAAACCGAACATAGATTTGTCCGCATCAAATATAAAAGTAGGCACATCAGGCATGGCAAATGAGACTCGCTTTCCACGACAGTCTACCAAAGCATGACACTGACTCAATCAATCCATTCCAAGGATCACATCAAAGTCACGGATTGGTAACTCGACCAAATCCACCGGCAATACATGCCCACATATAGTCACATCACAACCATGATATATCAAAGAAGATGCGAGGCACTCTCCCATAGGAGTAGAGACCTCCAACACATAAGACATAGATTCAGGCAATTTATGCAATGAAAATGCAAAATGAGATGCCACAAATGAATGGGAAGATCCGGGATCTATAAGAATGCGGGCCTTAACTCCTGAGACAGGGACTATACCTCTAATGACAGCATTGGGATCGACCTCTCCTCTACCCAAGGCGAACACTTGACCTTGCACTCTATCCTTGGGTTTCCCATCAATATCTCTCTTCACACCACCACCTTATCCCCCTTGTCCACTACCCGAAGCTTGATTCTTTTGCCACCTGGGACAATTCTTCCGGAAATGGCCTGTTGCCCCACACTCCAAACATTTGCCTTGCTTGCTTCAACACTTATCCTCAGAATGTCCTAGCTTCTTACAATATCCACATAGTGTCCCAAACTGACCCGGAGTCGAACGGTTTGTCGGAGCCGTCACATTTCCTCCTCTACCTGCTCCCGAAGCTGATGTCCTTGGCTGCCCTCTATTCTGCCCAGAACCTTGACCTTGGAATCTGTGTCTACTTCCACCCTCAAATTTACCACGATGCTCCTCTATATCATTCTCAATCCGGTACGCCATATTCACGACCGCTTGAAAGTTGGCGAAGTCATGTATCAATAGATGCTTCCGGAACTCCACCCTTAAGCCCTTCACGAACCGGTAGATCCGCCTTTCTTCCTCTGGTACCAAATGGGGATAATATCGGGCTAACTCCGTAAACTTGGCTGAATATTGTGCTATGGTCATTGTCCCTTGCTCCAATTTCAGAAACTCAACCTCCTTCTTATCTCTAGTAACCATCGGAACGAAATGATCCCGAAACTTGCGCGTGAAATTCTCCCAAGTCTGTGGTGTAAGATCCCGATCCCAGCCATCCTTCACTACCTGCCACCAGTGCTCAGCGGGTCCTTCCAACTTGAAAACGACACACCTTACCTTTTCTACATCCGAGCTCTCCATTGCCGCGAAAATCTTATTCATAGCTTCAAGCCATCTCTCCGCCTTCGTCGGATCCGGATCTCCATTGAAACTAGGGGGAGACATCTTCACAAATTTCTCTAGGCCATGGTGCCCCTGCCTACCTTCTGGTTGCTGTTGTGCCCTACCTTGGTTCTGATTTGCCATATTCTGAAGAAATACTCGGAACATGTCCATCATTTCTGCATTCGGATTACCAACATTTCCCAAAGCCCGATCCTGATCGCCATCATTACCCGCCATTAGAACAAACTCCTGCATTAAACACTCGACGTCAGTTATCACACACTCTCACTCAGCTAGACTCTACCCGAGAACTCTAACCGAGCTCTGATACCAACTGTGAGGACCCCGTCCCGGAACCTAACACGTGTCCCGAGCTGGAGCGTCCCCAAACTAACTCAAATCACCTAATCTTTTTAAAACTTTGGTTTAACTTACAAACTTAAACATACTTAACATAACCATTTCAAAATAACTCTACTCCTCTCCACATTGGAGTAAGAGTTGAATAACTTTGAAAGTAACAACCTGTTTAGTTACCAAAGATTTTGGTTATAACGTAGAAATAAGTTTTATAAATACAAACTCCATAAAGGAATTACCAAAATACACTTTCTATGCCAACCTATACATACCCCGACAATCCCCAAAATATCACTTCCAAACTCCTCTCCGCCCTTACTTGGCCGGTCCGCCTGTCTCGGGATCTAAAAACATTAAAGGGAGAGGGGTGAGAATAAATCTCAGCAAGCTATTATGAATGCAGCAATATGCCAAGTAAGATGCAACACATAACAAGTTGCATATAACACATTGGAAAAGCTGTAAACACCTTACATTACCTTGGTTTACCTTTTCCCGTCTGAACAATAGTCGTACCACATTGGGGAATAATACCCCAATCTTAGGTGAGCTGCTTAAGCAATACTCACATCTTATAAGACCAGTTTTTCAGGGAACCATATAAGAAAGTAGCAACTCTGTAAGGCTTTTGGCTCAATACAGATGCTATAACCCCGACCTGTGGCCACAGGAGGGGACGGTCACAGATATAACATAATCCGATCACATTAGGTCACACTTCCATAATTGATCGTATTATGCTATACCCCCAACATCAGCTGATTAACACATCATCAAGCACATAATAGTTACTTGAAATATAATCCACAAAAGGGATAAGCAATATAGCAACATGGTAAAATATACTCATGTTCAACCAATATCATAGTGCAACATTTAATTAATACACCATGCATAGCACCCTCAATGAATATGTAATCAAGTAAGGTAACAAGGTATCATTAGCCAACCTTTCATAGTCAATATACAACAATACATGGCCTCTATAAAGGTCCAAGCTCAATCTACCAAGTTAGAGTCACATTTACTAAGTGGTCAAACAAGATTGCCAAACGATTTCTGAGTCAGATTTAAAGTGCTTCCGCAATTCCATTTTAACCAATTAAGGTGTCATTGAGTGGCCCAAGTATTCCACTTTAACCTAAGTTAAAGGGAATTAATTCATATCTTAGGTAGATGTGGTTACTACAACTTTAAAATGGTTAAGAATCTTGATATGTGGTTGTTGGTAGAATTCAGTCAGAAGGAAAACTGAAATCAACAATCTGTGGACATGGGCGACCGCCCAAGGAATCATGGGCGAACGCCCAAGCAAGGTTTCAAAAAGGGATGCAAGCTTCTGCTGAGATGGGAGGCCGCACAAGATCCTATGGGCGACCACCCAAGAGGGAAGGAAAATGAAGGCAAATGGCTGATCACATGGGCGGCCGCTCAAGCCCCCCATGGACGACCGCCCAAGTGGATTTCCAGCTATGGTCAGATTTCTAACCCCTTTTTACCTATTTTCTTTCACCTTTATCAATCCTTCCCATTTTGATGACCAATAAAGAGTCTCTAATTTTTACTACCTCATTCTAAATCATTCAAACTCAAAACCATATAAGCCTAGGTCATTTGCAACTTGATTTCCTACCCATTTTACTATCACATTTCAAGTTTAACCTTCCTAATCTAACTCAACTCAATTTCTTACACTCTTTATTACTTTCATGGACAACAACATTACTCTATCTCATTAACCCATTCCTCAACTCCAAGAAGGGTTCCAAAGCACTCAACTAACCATTATAATAACACAACAACATCAAATAGTTCATGAACATTTAATGAAAGGGAAGGTCATAATAACTCACCTTAGAAATATGAGATGAATTAAGGATCTTCTTAGCTTGATGTGCTCTCCTAGTTACCCCGAACACGAAAGTACAATCGGATTGCCAAATGGAGAAGAATTGAATGCCCTAGGAACTTGGAAGGGGAAGCTTTCATGGAAGAGCTTCCATGGAAATTTTGGGAGGAAGGAAGAAGAAAATGATGAGGGGAACCCGTTCCATTTCCCATTTTTGTTCATCACTTGAGGGACACTACTCTGAATTCAACTTGAGGGAACCCGTTCCATTTCCCATTTTTGTTCATCACTTGAGGGACACTACTCTGAATTCAACTTGAAGTGACTAGCAAGCGGAGTACCAACAGGCTTGGCCTTATCCATCTTGAACCTTTCAAGCACTTTCTCAATATACCTCTCTTGAGATAACCACAACTTCTTTTCCTTTCTATCTCAGCTAATTCTCATGCCAAGGATTTGTTTTGCTGGACCCAAATCCTTCATGGCAAAAGACTTACTAAGCTCCTCTTCAACTTGTCAATTTTCTTGATATCATGACCAACAAGCAACATGTCATCAACATATAACAGTAAAATTATAAAATCATTATCAGGAAATTTCTTGACAAAAACACAAGGGTCAGAAGCTGTCCTGGTATATTTGTGCATCCCCATGAATGATTCGAACTTCTTGTACCATTGTCTTGGAGCCTGTTTCAACCCATATAAGCTTTTCTTTAACTTGCAGACTAGGTTTTCTTTTCCCTTTACCTCAAAACCCTCTGGCTGCTTCATGAAAATTTCTTCCTCTAAATCTCCATGTAAAAAAGCGGTCATCACATCTAACTGTTCAATCTCCAAGTCCATACTAGCAGCTAAACCAAGATCAACTCGAATAGATGACATCTTCACAACAGGTGAAAAAATTTCCCCGAAATCTACCCCTTCTTTCTGACTGAAACCCTTCACAACCAATCTTGCCTTGTACCTTGGATGCAAACTATTTTCTTCAGTCTTCAACCTATATACCCATTTGTTCTTGAGTGCTCTCTTACCCTTAGGTAACTTTACTAGCTCAAAAGTGTGATTGTCAAGCAAAGATTTCATCTCTTCTTGCATGGCATTCTCCCATTTATCCTTGTCCCCATGTGCTATAGCCTCCTGATAACACTCAGGTTCTCCCCATCGGCCAATAACACATAATCGCATAACAGGTACCGCTAGAAGGTTGTCAATCTCTATTGGACCTTCTAGGAGGAATAACTTCAGGCTGCAGGTGGGACTTCAATTGGGCGGCTCTGCAGTGCTTGCTCTTCTGTTGTGGCTGCTGATCATCATTCTGCATAGGAGTCTCGGCTTCATCGTATCCTGTATATGATCCTGAAAATCATTCTCAACCCGCTCTGCACGCTTCCAAAGGAACCGGATCCCAATCAATTAAATCACCGCTGTCATGTGACACCTCTGCTTTATCAATGTCTGCTATAGTCTGATATTCCATAAAAACTACATCTCTGCTTCTAATAATCTTCTTTGCAAACGGATCATAAAGCTTGTAGCCGAAATCATCAAAACCATAGCCCACAAAAATGCACCGACGTGTCTTCATATCAAGTTTGGACCATTCATCCTTAGGTATATGCACAAATGCCTTACACCCAAAAACACGCAAATGATCATACGATATATCTTTACCTGTCCAAACCTTTTCTGGTACTTCAAAATTCAGCGGAACACAAGGTGACTTATTCAGTACATGAACAACTGTACTCAAAGCCTCACCCCAAAAAGTTCTTGGAAGCCCTGTATGAGAAAGTAAACACCTGACCCTTTCCACTGGCATCCTGTTCATTCTTTCTGCAATACCATTCAACTGCGGTGTCTTCGGAGGTGTCTTTTGATGGCGAATACCCTGCTGCTTGCAGTATCTATGGAACGGACCTAAATACTCACCCCCCATTATCTGTGCGGATACATTTAAGCTTTCTGCCTGTTTCTCTCTCCACGGAAGTATGAAATTCTTTAAACACATCAAACACTTGATCTTTAGTACTTAAGGTATAAACCCACAACATTCTAGAGTGATCATCAATGAAAGTCACAAAATAAAGAGAACCACCAAGTGTTCTAGTTTTCATCGGACCACACACATCAGTGTTTACAAGATCAAGTAAATTATGCTTTCTAGAAGGAGGGCGACTCTTAAAAGAAACTCTGTTCTGTTTACCTGCTAAGCAATGAGAACATATCTTCAACTGCATATTTTTCACCCCAAAAAGAAGATTCTTTTTAGCCAATTTTTCCATTCCCTTTTCACTCATATGGCTAAGTCACTTATGCCAAAGCTCAACAGCAATCTCGGACTCTGCAACATTAATATTGTCTTTGCATACTTTCGCCTGCATGGAATATAAGGTAGAGTGCTTTTTACCTTTTGCCACAACCATAGAACCTCTGGTAAGCTTCCATTGCCTACAACCAAAAGTATTGCAAAAACCATTATCATCAAGTCTACCTGCAGATAACAAATTCAGACGAAGATCCGTAACATGCCTCACATCCCTGAGAACTAGTTTCAAGGCAAACATTACCAATCCCAATATTTTTTGCCAAATTACCGTTTTCCATCTTAACAGACCCATACTCACCGGGTGTGTAGGATGTAAAGAAATCTAAATGAGAAGTGGCATGAATAGAAGCACCACTGTCTATTGCCCAACTTACCTCACTGCCTATGAAATTAATACTCTCATCATCATAGACAAGAAGAAAATCTGCAGTGACTGTAGCAACTCGATCTCCATCATTGTTACCATCTTTCTTACCATATCTGTCTCTGAGCTTCCTATTCTCCTTTTTCAACTGAAAGCAAAACCTCTTAATATGCCCTTTCTTGCCACAGTGATCACACTCTTTTTCTGCATATCTACCCCTTGACTTGCTTCTGTTTTTCGACTGATCTCTGCTCATGCCTCTATTGTTGTTATGACCTCGGTGTCTATTTCTTCCCCTGTCTTCAACAACTAAGGCATCTGCCTGTGAACTGGAACCCTGCGATTTCCTTCGCAACTCTTCATTTAGAACACTACCTTTAGCGATTTCCATAGAAATAATACCATCAGGTGCAGAGTTTTGACAAAGAAGTTTTAAAAGTATCCCATAAATCTGGAAACGTACCAAGAAGTCATAAACCTTTTATCTCTTCATCAAACTTTATACCCATCTCTGATAGATGATTCATAAATCCCTGAAAAGTGTTCAAGTGATCTGTCATCGCAGTCCCATCTCTATACCTTAAACCAATCAATTGTTTCATCAAAAAACAATTTACTATTTCCAGTCTTCCGGGCATACAACTGTTCAAGCTTAGTCCACAAAGTAAGGGCATGAGTATCTGTGTACTGACATGGTTCAACACATTATCATCTACCCACTGTCTGATATACCCACAAACTTGTCGGTGCAACAAAGCCCAATCATCATCACTTTTACCCTCTGATTTTTCTGAACAAAAAACAGGTTGGTGAAAACCCTTCACATAAAGAAGATCCTCCATCTTTGATTTTCACAACTGATAATTTGAACCATTCAAATTAATCATTATACTAGTATTAACCTCCATCGTTCAACACAAGTCAATAAACCACAAAACCAAGAGCTCTGATACCACTTTGATGAGAAAGTAACAATGCGGAATACACTTTCTCCACTTGTGTAAACCTAGTAGGAGCAACAACGCAATATAGAACGATAAACAATCAGTCAAGCAATAAGATTAACACCGAGAATTTTAACGTGGAAAACCTTCTCAAACCGAGAAGTAAAAACCACGGGACCGAGTCTAGAAAATCCACTACTACGTAAAAACGGTTCGGTACAAGAGAGATAGCACAACTAACAAAGATTGAGAACAACAATCTCGATCTAAAGCAAAATATCAAAAAACAACCCAACAACTATTCAGAAACTCTGCAGCGAGACCTGAAAACTCGATCGGAATGGTTGGAATCGAAGCTCAGTCTCTTACAAGAATTCTGGAAGAAAAATCAGTCTGATCGGATGGCTAACGAACCCGGAATCACGAACTGAAGACTGCTGCGCAGAGAATGACGAAAACTGCTGTTTTTTTTTTTCTTGCGGCTGCCTTTTTCTTTCTGTCGTACCGTGAAATTAAAACTCACACTAATTAACCTATTAAAACCTTAATAGACTAAAGAAAATTGGGCTAAGAATTTTTGGGCTTAAATAAACTAAGAAACATAAAAATAAAGATGAGCTTTTTAAATCAACAAGGAGGAAAAAAAATCCCAACAAAATCAACCACCACCAAAGAAAATGAAACTATCTTCATATTAAGAGTGAGTGAGTATGAAACTTCTCGATTCATTTCTTGGTAAAAAATTCATCACCTTATAGATAAGGGGTTAAGTCCGTGCGCATCAAACTTTGATCAAACCTAGAAAACGGAGAATTAATTAACCTAACAAGCATTTTTTTTTTTTTTAGTATTTTAGAGAGTGCCTATTCTTCCCATGTAGTGTCAATTTTTATAGATCACAAAATCTCTAAGAAAAAATTGTTTTACAGTCGCTTTGCTTTAGTGTAAAACTTGTTTTCAAAATGCGGAATTACATTTTTGTAAGTAAGTGAAACATTTTTGAAAAGCGCGGTGACATTTTTGTAAATTAATAATCGAAACTTGTAAAAACTCACGGGCACTTTCTAATATTATAACTGACACTTTTCAATACTATAACCGATAGTACTTTTTAACACTCGGACGGACACTATTTTCAACACTACAACCGACACTTTTAACACTACAACCGACAATCCTTAACAGTATAATCGGCAATCCTTGACATTACAACCGACAATCCTTAACACTACTGTCCTCTTTTAGCACATGTTAAAAGTGCCGATTTGAATGTTTGTAAGTGCCATATTGAAATTTGACATTTTATAATATTAGAACCGACATTATATAACATTAGAACTGACACTTACAGAAAATCCGTTTTTTTCATATCTCTTAGTGTAAACACATTTTTCATAATTTTTCATAAGACCATTTCTTTATAGATAAATATAAATAAATTTTAATTAATAATTTATGTTAACTTATACTCCCTCTGTTTCACCTGAAAAGGCACAAACTTGGTCTTGCACGGGAATTAAGGAAAGTGTATAGTGGAGTAAATGTTTTTTTTTTTGATTACCCAGGTTCCCCAGCTTCGCCGGGTTATTCCTGAACCACTAGCTACCGGCCCCACAGTGTCCTAGCGGAGGTAAATCGCGAATATGCCCAAATCAGCCAGGGTGGCAGCACCCCTTATACTCCTGGCCCCAAGGGAGTCCTCCTACAACGCGGTAGTTGAACTCCCCACACTGAGGTTGCAAGCCCAGCAATGCTGCTTCCTTAACTGAATGGATGTGCCCGGGGGACTCCTAAGGACCCTGAAACCCAGGATAGGAACATAAATCACAAGAATTTTCCTTGAGGGGAATCGAACCGGTGACCTCCCATTCGGGAGGCCACCAAAGCAACGCCAGTACCACTGGGCCAAAGCCCATTAGGTGTGGAGTAAATGTTATGAATATGAAAAGTGATGTAGAAAAGAAAAAATGAGATAAAAATAATTAGTGAATAGTTATTGTAAATATGTTAAGTGATCCCACAAATAAAGAAGTATTAAATGGGACATCGAGAGCAAAGAGAAAGAGAGACGGTATCGTGTCATCACTTCTGCCTCTATTTCGTTGAAGTCCCCATTCACGTCTTCAGTTTCCCACTCCCCACCTCGCCATTCACTTTTGTATACTCCCTCCGTCTCAATAAAAGGCTTCACTAATTATTTAAAAGGTCCGTCTCAATAAAAGGCTTCATTAATTATTTAAAAGAGCGTCTCGTTAGAAGCTTCACCTTTCCTTTTTTGGCAAAGAATCTTTACTATTTCCTCCCCTCATTCTCTCTCCTACATTATTTTAATACTCACAACACCATTATAATTTACTATTCCCTCCACTAATTCTCTCTCCTATTTTCAAATTACACTCACAACATTTTTTTTTTCCTTCCATTTTCATAATTTGCGTGCCAACCCAAAAGGGTGAAGCACTTATTGGGACGGAGGGAGTATATTATTTGGCCGAGCTCTACCTACCTGAAGACTGCTAGACACGTTTTGAATTTGTGCGATATATTAGAAGGGTTAAATGTGTTCTGTTTGAGTTGGTCCAAAAATCAACACTTTGGCTGCTTAAGTGCGTCATTTGTTTGAGTTGGTTGGTCCAAAAATCAACTCTTGGCTACTTGAATGTGTCATTTATATGTCACACTTGTTAATTTCTTGATAGTTCATTTTATACTAAATAAAAGAGTCTTGCAAATGTAAAAGAGATTTGTTATTTCCACCCCCACTTCTTATGAGGTCACCCCAAGTGCAATTTTTTTCTCAAAATACCCCCAGCTTAACTAGTTCACTCCTTCCTCCAACCGTCGTTGCAATTATCCGCCATCTTTTTCATTCCTTCTTCCCAAACAAACTCAAAACCCTCCATTTTATTTCTCTCCAATCCTTCAAAATGCGGATTGCAGTAAGAGGGTGTTAAAAGAGGTTTGGTACTACTAGTTGGGCATGTACTTGGTTGAATTCTTGAGGGTCCCGAAGCTGTAGATGAGTTTGCGCAAAATGGAGTGGGCTAAAGTCAAGATTGGTTGATCTTGATGGGTTTGGTTGTTGTTAGGGTCGTCGAGCCAGTCTTGGAGGAGATTTAGAGGTGTTTTTCGGGTTTGGATGATTTTTTCTTGATATCTAGAAGATATTGTTGACAAAGGTTTGCCTGCATTTTACTTTTGTGGTCGAGACTCTTTCCTGAACCCTTGCTGTGCGGGGAATGTTTTATGCAACAAGGTGTCCTTTTATTAAGAAGACTAGATTTACCCCCGTGTGATGCACGGACAATTACTAACGAATAACTGATCAAAATCATAACGAATACAAAAAAAATAGAGATGTTTGTATATATTGTAAAAAAAAAATTGAAAAATATATTGTCAGTAAAAATATCAGATTGAAGGTCACTAAAATGAATATATTGTTACATCCGTGTGATCACGGGGAGTTATTGATGCTTAAAAAGACGAAAATTTAATAAAATGACTAAATGAGACAAACATTTATATACATTGTGAAACACATCTTTAAAAGACAACATTATTGGTACAACTGTCGAAAGAGGAAGAAAGATCATCATTACATATCAATATCTTCGGATCATCGGGATTATGAACTCTCGATAATGCAAAATAATATTGAGAATGCCAAAATACATACTCTATTCATTTATTTACATTAACTCATTATGAACATTATTATGATATTCATTTTCAATTTAACTTATTTAATTTTGAGAAGAAAAATAAAAATAATAAAAATACTAACAATTGCCTTAAATGAAGAAAAAATTCCCCAAAACCCTCCACTCCCTCATTAAACCCAACCCACTTCTTCATCAACCTCATTTAAAATACCAATTTATACTATCTTTATTTCTTAAAATATTGACATGAACTTCAATCGAAATTTTAAAAATGATGGTCATCTTTAACGACATTCGTCTTTATAAATGCACAATTTTTGTAGAAGGATAGAAAAATCGACAAATTTATTAATACTATACATATAGATATAGATATAGATTTTTAATCAAAATAATTACTATCTTTTAAATAAATTGCATAGTACGCAAAAATAGTTATGCCAAGTTAAGCAACCATATTTCCCGATATTCGTATTTATTAATACTTTATTTACCATGATTCATTTTTTTTAAATAAAATAAATAAATTGTTTGATGTATCGAACTAAAATAAACTCAATAACCATATTTTCCCTTCCAACTCATTATCATATACCCCATCACTTTTATTTTATTTTATATTCTTTATTTTTAGAATTAGTAAAATTATTATTATTATCATTATCATTTATAAATAAAATAAACTTGACACTTAATTCATTTTGACTAAAAACATATTGAAAAATTAAAAAGGAAAATTAACAAAGAATAAATAAGAAATTTATATATTAAAAAATGATTTTTTTTCTGTGTCCAAATCAAATGAAAATAGTCTTTATTTAAAGAGGAAAATTGAAGTCGTATAAAATTTTTTTAAATGTTAAAGAAATCGGATAAAAAAATTATGAAATTCAACCAGACAATGAATGGACGCCAAGCGTCCCAGTAAAAAAAATGCGGATGCATACACGCGCTTCTATACACACGTGTATGGCACCCGTCACTTTTCATCCAAAAATATATAATAAATATAGTAGTACTATTTCCTCCTTCCCAAAATATATAATTAATTTTCATTTTTTTAAAAATAAAATAAAGTGTGTTATTTTTTTACATCCATGTTGATTTTTTTTATTTCTTTATTTTCACATGAGAGGTAAGGCATATTTTTGTAAATATATTATACTTCTAAAACTTGAACTAAATATATAATTAATATTCATAAATGACCTATATATATTTATTATATATGTCATATACTTTTACGTACGTACTTTTGACTAAAATTTATTATTTTAAAAAAATAAAAAATAATCTATTATTTAGATGGATTGTATTCAAAATTGTAAAAATTATTTCACTAAACAACTTAAAACAAATTTTTTTTAAAAGACGGCTTGTACATATTCAACATCATTCCAACTCATCATCCTAAACACCATCACTTTTATTTTATTTTATATTCATAATTTTTTTAATTAGTAAAATTATTATTATTATTATTATTATTATTATTATTATTATTATTATTATTATTATTATTATTATTATTATTATTATTATTATTATTATTATTATTATTATTATTATTATTATTATTATTATTATTATTATTATCATTTATAATTTAAAAAATTGTTTCAAATTTAATAAATTTTCACTAAAAAAAATGGAAAATTAACAAATACTCCCTCCGTCCCGCCCGACTTTGGACATTTTTCCATTTTGGGCGTCCCATCCGACTTAGGACAACCCCAAAATGGAAAGTACTTTATTAATGGGACCCACATTTACACTCACAACAAATTTTCACTCATTACTCCCTACCCCACTTTCTCTCACCTACATCACTTTTCATACTCACAACATTCACACACTTACACTTTTTCCTTAATCTCTGTGCCCAACCTAAACATCCTAAGTCGGACGGGACGGAGGGAGTAATAATTAAGAAATTTATATTTTAAAAAGGGGGTTTTTTTATATGTCCAAATCAAATGAAAGAAGTCTCTATTTAAAGAGGAAAAAAAATTATGAATTTTGGTAAAAAAAAAAAAAATTGTTTAATATATAATAATTGAAGTCAAAAAAATCGGATAAATTTTTTTTTTTGAATTCCTTCCGGCTAATCATGGATTGACACTTGTAAAGTTTTGTTTAAAAAAAAAAATCCTGCAAAAACGCGCTGGTGTTGGCGCGTGTGCACACGCGCCTGTGAAAAGTCCGTTTTGCCCTTGGTTGAACAGCCAACACGTGTCCTAATCGTTATAAAAAAAAGAAAAAAAAAAGAAGACCAATAAGCACAAGCCGCGTGTTGTTTCAGTCCATTTTTTTGCAATTTCGCCACCTAGTGAAATGACGAAAATGCCCCTCTAAACCTCTTTATTTACCAAAACCTTGTTATTATATATCTATAGATATGCAGGCAGGAGAGTTGGAATGGTTTAGCTACATGTGCACTTTAAGGCGCGGTCGTGAGTATTGAGCATACTAAGGATCCTCCTCAGAATCCTCCTGCATCTCCTCAGAATCCGCCTGCATCTCATCAGAATCCGCCTACATCTTGATTTGATGATCATTATCTTGTAAATATATCAGTTATTATTTTCAGCATATCTTGTATTTAAAATTCAAATTATTTGTATAGTTTAGGAGATAGTGTAAATCATATAGATAGATCTCTCTCAAAAATCTGTATAAATACATCACATGTATCAATAGAAAATTTATCTTTTGCAAATTCTTTCATGGTATCAAAGCTAAGTGATCACTCCCAAAACCCTTGCTAATCTCGGCCGCCACTGCCCTCCTTCTCTCCGCTGCCCCATTTTTTTTCTCTCGGCATGGCTGCACCACAGTCCTCCACCACCCTTCCCAACCCCG
This sequence comes from Adenophora triphylla var. japonica, assembly GCA_022495995.1. Taxonomy (NCBI): domain Eukaryota; kingdom Viridiplantae; phylum Streptophyta; class Magnoliopsida; order Asterales; family Campanulaceae; genus Adenophora; species Adenophora triphylla. The sequence continues at coordinate 36,421 of JAFEMH010006466.1, forward strand.
CCGAACCCAACAACCCTATCATTCTAGTGAATCTATCCAACTGCAAGACCTCACTCCTTTTACCTACCTATCTTGGTCTTCTCAAATCACTTCTCTCCTCTACGGCCTTGACCTTCTCAAGTTCGTAGATGGAACTCATCCCCAGCCCACTGCCACCCTCAAAATCGATGACAAAGACATTCCTAACCCAGACGCAGTCACATGGAATAGGCAAGGCCGCCTCATTCTCGGCTCCCTCCTTGGCACTCTTGATAACTCCATTGCCCCGCTTGTTTTTCAAGCAACGACCTCACGGGAAGCCTGGAATATCCTAAAGACAACCTATGCTAACCCATCCCGTGGCCATATCCTTCAAGTCAAGGATCACCTCGACTCCATTACCAAATCCACCATGTCGGTATCCGACTACATACAGGCCATTAAATCCTGTACAGACAAACTTGCTGTTTTAGGCAAGCCCATGGATACGGAGGACGTCATTGCCAAAGTTCTTAAAGGCCTTGACTACGAGACCTATAAACCCGTTGTTAACTCCGTTAGGGCAAGAGATAACCCTATTTCCTTTGAAGCCTTACATGAGAAACTCATTCACCACGAACTCAATCTCAAACAAAACAACCCCTCCCTCCCATTCCCAGTCACGGCTCATGTAGCCCAAGCCCACCCTCACCACACCAACACCTCGACACTCTCCCAGTCATCCCATCCTTCCCACCCCTTCTCAGCTGAGAACCACTTCCCCCGCCCCTTTTAAGGGAAAATGTCAGTACTGTCGTTATGTGGGTCATGTGATTTCCCAATGTCGACAATTCAAGAGAGATTACCCCAGTGTCAACTTTCCACACGCTCCATCTTCTAACCGTGCCCCAAGAACTTCCCAAGCTCACTCCTCTCTCCAAGCTCACACGGCCACTACTGCTCCATCTCTCCCAGCGCCATGGCTTGTTGATAGCGGGGCCACAAATAACATTACCAATGACCTATCTACGCTTTCTCTCCACCACCCCTAAGATGGCTGTGATGATCTCATCATCGGAGATGGATCCTCCCTTCCAATCTCCAACATAGGTTCTTTTTCTCTTCATACTCCTTACACACCTCTCTTATTGTAGGTGTTAGTGCCCTAGGCCTATAGAGATAGACCTTTATGTAATGTCATTGTTCATTTATATATGAGATTGTTTCTTTGATTATTATATGTGTTTGCATGTTTAGTTATAATAATCGTGTCCCTAGTACTTATGAAGCACTAGTATGAAGTCTAATGGATAATCATGTGATTATTATATGCATGGAGATGCACATTAGACTCATGGGTACTTGTTAGAGAACAAGGTACTGGACTTGACCCATATGAGATCTATGTCATGGTCAAATGTCATAATTAGATCTCATATAGTCATATCATTGATATCCTTTGACCTGAGATTATCATCGTCTTCCGCTCGATGAATATCATGTTTGATATAGTTTAACGTTGTCTTTAACCGGATGACAATAAGGGCTATCATTGGCATGGTATGATTCTTGTTGGGAAGAATGATAAGTCAAGATGGAAATTGTCCCTCGTAAAGAGAGATGTTTGCTAGGCCACTGTAAGTAAGATTGATGTAGTGCATGGCCATGCCCGAATGAATTAATGTGATTAATGTCATTCGATTAATCAATTTATTTGATAACGAGAAAGCATTGAACAATATGAGTTGACGTGGACCATGACTCATGTTCAATATAACATCGTGTGACAATGGGATTGTGATATGTTCTATGTAGGAAAATTGAACTTGATATTATACTATTTGGGTAGGCATGATGGCTTGCTAGAGTCCGCTCATGTCTTATGAGGATCGGTTTGATCGGACTCATTGCCAACATAGTATGGTCCTATGGGGTCACACGCATCGAACGAATTGTCAAAAATGAAGAATATGGGTTTTCTGTGCTCAGGGGACGACTCGTCCCCAGTCTGAACTAACTATTCCCCATAAAGGGGAAGGATGATTCAGAAGGGGGTGTCCTGAGGGACGACTCGTGCTCTAGGGCACGAGTCGTGCCCAAAGGGACGACTCGTTCCATGAGTAAAGCCAAGTCGTGCCTCTCAAGGGGACGCCAGGATCAGTGGAAGGTCCCAAGGGGACGACTCGTGCCCTGGGGGACGAGTCGTCCCGTCGGGCCTGGACTGATACGTAAATGACCTAATTTTAGGGTTTTCGCAAAGGGCTTTTATTTGTAAGGTATAAATAGCTGCCCCTGGTTGCCCTAGCCGTCATTAGAACGTTTTGGCTTGAGAGAAACACCAAGAGTGAGAGATTTCAATTGAGAATTGAGAATCAAACACCACCAAATCCATTGTTCTTCATTGATTGAAAGGTGTTTCAATCAATAGGATCAAGCAATCCTCCTAGAAGAGTTCTAGGGTTCGTTCTTCGCGTGGATACACATAGAGGATCTTCGCTTGTCAAGATCTTTAGTTCGTGATTCCCGTTCGTTCATCAAGGATTAACAAGGTCGTTCAATCTGGAGTCGGGTCAAGTTTATCAAAGGCAAAAGCATTCAAGGTTGGTATTTCTATTTCATCTTTTCTTAATTAATCATCTAGAACGGATTCTAGGGCTTGGGGTTTTTCGAGTTATTGCTTATTCCGCTGCGCATAGACCCTCGAAACCCAACAGTGGTATCAAAGCCCCGTTCATGATGTTTAGTTAGATAATCATGATAATTGTGTAATGTGATTATATGAATTTTCATGATGTGCATGATCTAGAATATGAATTTATATGAGATTTGCTTATGGAAGTAATTGTATATGTAGATATACCATGATTATGAATTGAATTATGTGATTAATGTGATTAATCTATAATATGGATTTTGATGTATTACTTAGTATATAGGCTGGAAGCCAAGACCTTCCCCGCAGGCACTTCTGGGAAGTGTGGGATAACTTTGGATACGATGCCACGTACTAGTAATTACTGATCAAATATGATTTGTGTTGCATCATTCCACGTTTATAATTATGCTCATATAGTTTTCATGAATCAACCTTGGCATGTAATTAATAAGCATAAAAAAAATTGAACCTTCTTTGTAATTTGAGTTTGTTTTATGCCACCCATGTTTAAACACTTGTGAGTACACGGGTAGTTTCATGTAGGCTACGCCACAGCGAGGTACATTGATTCTATCTTTGTATGATCAAGATGAGCAAATAGTGATTGCTATACGTTTAACATGGTTGAACTCAATTAGGCTATCAAAACGGTTTTGGGCCTAAGGCATAAGATGAGATTGAAACATGTGACATATGATGTCTATAATCTCATAATGATCTAAGAGTCATATATAGATATGATTGATAAATGTTATCTACCTTTTTAGTTTAATTTTGAGCAGTCGTGCCATAGCCGACTTGAAATTAAATTAAAGTTGGGTCTTAGCCTATTAAATTATATTATACATGTTTGTATAAGAAGGTTATATAATTTAGTGGGAGTATTTATGAAATACTTTAATTAATCTCTTAAATGAATTGGTATTTATATGTGTTTCATATCTTGTTGCATATCTTTGTAGATCAATGGCTGTAAACAATAATTAAAACATGTCACTGCGATCAGTCCTTGAGAAGGACAAGTTAGAGGAGAATGGCAACAACTACGTGGATTGGATTCGCAGTTTGAGAATTGTTCTCAAACAAGAAAGGAAGTTATACATTCTCGATGGACCCGTTCCTTCCGAGCCTGCTGCTAATGCAACTAAAGCGGAAAGGGACCAACATAAGAAGCATGTGGATGATTCTATTGATGTTGGTTGCCTGATGCTTGCGACCATGTGTAAGGCTCTTCAGAAGGACCTTGTACACATGGAAGCCTATGATTTGGGAAATCATTTGAAGAAAATGTTCCAGTTGCAAGCACGTACGGAAAGGTTTGACACTATGAAGGCTCTTCATTAATGCAAGATGATTGAAGGACAACCTGTTGGGCCTCATGTGTTGAAAATGAAGGGTCACCTCGAACATCTTGAGAGGCTTGGATATCCTATCCAGTTAGAGCTGGCTACGGATATGACCAAGAAAACCAATCAAGTGTTGATGGTGAATAAAGGAAAGGGGTTCAAAAACAAGGGTAAAGCAAAAGTTGCTAAACCGGAGGCAAAGGTTTCCGTTGCTGAGAAGCCTAAACCCAAATCCCAAAAGGATGCGGTGTGCTACCATTGCAAGGAAACTGGGCATTGGAGGCGTAATCGCAAGCTTTATCGGGAAGGATCAAGAAGAAGGGCAATGAGATTGCCATGACTTCAGGTATCTATGTGATAGATATTTTACTTTCTACCTCTAGTTCTTGGGTATTAGATACCGGATGTGGATCTCACATTTGCCTAAATGTGCAGGGACTAAAGAATAGAAGGTTGCTCAAAGAGGGTGAAGTAGATCTATGGGTTGGAAATGGAGCAAGAGTTGCTGCATTGGCCATAGGGACTTACGAAGTCACTTTACCAAGAGGATTAATTTTAGTTTTAAATAACTGTTATTATGTTCCGGATTTGAGCAGAAACATTATTTCTATTTCATGTTTAGACAATGAGGGTTACAATTTTCTTATTGCGAATAAGAAATTTTCAATTTATTTGAATGACATGCTTTATTGTGTTGCTCATTCTTTTAATGGCCTTTATGTCTTGGATGTTGAGAATAATGTTGATAATGTCTATCATGTTAGTAAGAAATCCAAACCAAACAATGTGAATGACACATATAAATGGCATTGCCGTCTTGGGCACATAAACGAGAAACGCATCTCTAAACTCCATAAAGATGGATATTTAGACTCACATGATTATGAATCATATGATGTTTGCGAGTCTTGTTTATTGGGCAAGATGACTAAAGCACCTTTTACTAAGAGTAGTGAAAGGGCTAGTGATTTGTTGGCCCTCGTACATACTGATGTATGTGGACCAATGAATAGCATTGCTAGGGGAGGATTTCGGTACTTCATAACGTTCACTGATGACTTATCTAGATATGGCTACGTCTATCTGATGAAGTACAAAAGTGAAGCATTTGAGATATTTAGAATATTTCAAAGTGAAGTACAAAATCAACTTGGCAAAACTATTAAAACACTTCGATCCGATCGAGGTGGTGAATATTTGAGCCAAGAATTTGACGATCATCTGAAAAGTTGTGGAATTGTTTCAGAACTTACTCCACCCGGAACACCACAATGGAATGGTGTGTCCGAGAGGAGAAATCGAACTCTATTAGATATGGTTCGATCGATGATGAGTCAAGTTAACCTTCCTATTTCCTTTTGGGGACATGCACTGGAAACAGCTGCTTTCACACTTAACAAGGTCCCTACTAAATCGGCTCCTAAAACCCCACATGAGATGTGGCATGGAAGAAAGCCTAGCTTATCTTTCATGAAGATTTGGGGATGTGAGGCTTATGTAAAGAAATTGGTTTCTGAACATAAACTTGCACCTAGATCTGATAAATGTATTTTCGTTGGTTATCCTAAGGAAACGAAAGGATATCAATTTTACAACCAATCCGAGAACAAAGTGTTTGTTGCTCGAAATGGTGTCTTTCTAGAGAAAGAGTTTCTCTCTAAAGAAACTAGTGGGAGTAAAATTGATCTTGAAGAAATTCAAGAACCTGAAAATGACATAGAGCCAGTAGTAGAGACGGAACCAAATTCACAAGCTGTTGTGGAACCGGTTCAAGATACACAAGTTCTTCGCAGATCGGATAGGATACGATCCGAACCTGAGAAATATGGATTTCTCATGACGGAAAGTAATGAAGTAGAAATCATTGAGAATGATGAACCTACTTCCTATCAAGAGGCGATGTCCACTCCTGATTCGAACAAGTGGCTAGGAGCCATGGAATCCGAAATCAAATCCATGTACGATAATCAAGTTTGGAACTTGATTGATCCACCCGAAGGTGTAAAAACCATAGGGTGAAAGTGGGTTTTCAAAAAGAAAACCGACATGAATGGGAAGGTACATACTTATAAGGCTAGGCTAGTTGCTAAGGGGTATAGGCAGATTCATGGCGTTGACTATGATGAAACCTTTTCGCCCGTAGCAATGCTTACGTCTATTAGAATCCTAATTGCCATAGCCGCATATTACGACTATGAGATATGGCAAATGGACGTCAAAACAGCGTTTCTTAACGGAAACCTACTTGAGGATGTATACATGATACAGCCTGAAGGGTTTGTCGATCCAAAGGATTCTAACAAAGTGTGTAAGTTGCGAGAGATCCATTTATGGATTGAAGCAAGCTTCCGGAGTGGAATCTACGTTTTGATGAATCAGTCAAAGAGTTTGGCTTCATCAAAAACGAAGATGAACCTTGTGTATACAAGAAGATAAGTGGGAGCATAGTGCAATTTCTGGTATTGTATGTCGATGACATCTTGCTCATTGGAAACAATGTTCCTGCACTTGAGACTGTAAAGTCCTGGTTAGGAAAATGTTTCTCAATGAAAGATATGGGTGAGGCGGCTTATATCCTTGGTATCAAGATCTATAGAGATAGATCAAGAAGGATGATTGGTTTGAGTCAGAGTACATATATTGACAAGGTCCTTAGAAGATTCAGCATGGAAAATTCTAAGAGAGGATACTTTCCAATGGGACATGGCATTACTCTTAGCAAGACTCATTGTCCTAAGACAAATGATGAGCGAAAGAGGATGAGTGATATACCATATGCTTCGGCAATTGGGTCTATCATGTATGCCATGTTATGTACTAGACCTGATGTCTCGTACGCTCTAAGCGCAACGAGTAGATACCAGTCTCATCCTGGTGAGAACCATTGGATAGCTGTCAAGAATATCCTTAAGTACTTGAGAAGAACTAAAGATGTATTCTTGGTATTTGGAGGAATGGAAGATGATCTGGTTGTAAAGGGTTACACAGATGCAAGCTTCCAAACCGACAAAGATGACTATAGATCGCAGTCTGGTTTTGTGTTTATGCTAAATGGAGGTGTTGTTTGTTGGAAGAGTTCCAAATAAAGTACTGTTGCTGATTCTACAACAGAAGCCGAATACATAGCAGCATCGGATGCGGCTAAGGAGGCGGTTTGGATCAAGAAGTTCGTTAGTGACTTAGAAGTCGTTCCGAGTATCACTAACCCGATAGAGCTTTTCTGTGATAATAATGGTGCTATTGCTCAAGTAAAAGAACCAAGGTCACATCAGCGATCCAAACACATTTTGAGACGTTTCCACCTCATTCGAGAAATCTGTGAAAGGGAGGACGTCAAGATATGCAAGGTACCAACGGATGACAACATCTCGGACCCTCTCACCAAGCCTTTACCACAAGCTAAACATGATGGTCATGTTAGGTCCATGGGTATAAGATATATGAATGATTGGGCCTAGTGCAAGTGGGAGACTATAGGTGTTAGTGCCCTAGGCCTATAGAGATAGACCTTTATGTAATGTCATTGTTCATTTATATATGAGATTGTTTCTTTGATTATTAAATGTGTTTGCATGTTTAGTTATAATAATCGTGTCCCTAGTACTTATGAAGCACTAGTATGAAGTCTAATGGATAATCATGTGATGATTATATGCATGGAGATGCACATTAGACTCATGGGTACTTGTTAGAGAACAAGGTACTGGACTTGACCCATTATGAGATCTATGTCATGGTCAAATGTCATAATTAGATCTCATATAGTCATATCATTGATATCCTTTGACCTGAGATTATCATCGTCTTCCGCTCGATGAATATCATGTTTGATATAGTTTAACGTTGTCTTTAACCGGATGACAATAAGGGCTATCATTGGCATGGTATGATTCTTGTTGGGAAGAATGATAAGTCAAGATGGAAATTGTCCCTCGTAAAGAGAGATGTTTGCTAGGCCACTCGTAAGTAAGATTGATGTAGTGCATGGCCATGCCCGAATGAATTAATGTGATTAATGTCATTCGATTAATCAATTTACTTGATAACGAGAAAGCATTGAACAATATGAGTTGACGTGGACCATGACTCATGTTCAATATAACATCGTGTGACAATGGGATTGTGATATGTTCTATGTAGGAAAATCGAACTTGATATTATACTATTTGGGTAGGCATGATGGCTTGCTAGAGTCCGCTCATGTCTTATGAGGATCGGTTTGATCGGACTCATTGCCAACATAGTATGGTCCTATGGGGTCACACGCATCGAACGAATTGTCAAAAATGAAGAATATGGGTTTTCTGTGCTCAGGGGACGACTCGTCCCCAGTCTGAACTAACTATTCCCCATAAAGGGAAGGATGATTCGTAGGGGGGTGTCCCGAGGACGACTCGTGCTTTCTAGTGGCACGAGTCGTGCCCAAAGGGACGACTCGTCCCATGAGCAAAGCCAAGTCGTGCCTCTCAGGGACGCCAGATCGGTGGAAGGTCCCCGGGGACGACTCGTGCCCTGGGGGACGAGTCGTCCCGTCGGGCCTGGACTGATACGTAAATGACCTAATTTTAGGGTTTTCGCAAAGGGCTTTTATTTGTAACGTATAAATAGCTGCCCCTGGTTGCCCTAGCCGTCATTAGAACGTTTTGGCTTGAGAGAAACACCAAGAGTGAGAGATTTCAATTGAGAATTGAGAATCAAATACCACCAAATCCATTGTTCTTCATTGATTGAAAGGTGTTTCAATCAATAGGATCTAGCAATCCTCCTAGAAGAGTTCTAGGGTTCGTTCTTCGCGTGGATACACATAGAGGATCTTCGCTTGTCAAGATCTTTAGTTCGTGATTCCCGTTCGTTCATCAAGGATTAACAAGGTCGTTCAATCTGGAGTCGGGTCAAGTTTATCAAAGGCAAAAGCATTCAAGGTTGGTATTTCTATTTCATCTTTTCTTAATTAATCATCTAGAACGGATTCTAGGGCTTGGGGTTTTTCGAGTTATTGCTTATTCCGCTGTGCATGGACCCTCGAAACCCAACACTTATTTCATAATGTTCTTCATGTTCCCTTAATCTCTAGCAACATTCTTTCTGTCTCTCAATTCTGCAAGGATAATAATGCTACTGCTGTTTTCTCACAACACTCTTTTCTTTTTAAGGACATCTCGACAAATCGGATCCTTCTTCAGGGAACAATTGATCAGGGAGTTTATCTTTGGCATCCCACTCCTCCCCAAGTTCATCTCAGCACCTCCTCAAATCTTCGCTCATGGCATCATAGATTAGGTCACCCATCCCCCCTATTGTTTCCCTTTTAAATAAACGTTTTTCTCTTTCTATTCCTAGTGGTTCATTTCCGGTTTGTAATCCCTGCAATATTAATAAAAGTCATAAACTCCCTTTTGCCACTCTTCTCTTCAATCACATGCACCTCTTGAACTCATTTTTTCCGATGTATGGACTTCACCCGTACAATCCTACGACAACTTTAAATACTATGTTATCTTCGTTGACCACTTCAGAAAATATACATGGCTATATCCTCTCAAAAATAAATTCGACACTTTTACCACCTTCAACCGATTCCGAACTCTTGTCAAAAAATACTTCTCAAAACCTATCCTTCAAGTCTTTTCCGATAACGGTGGGGAATATCTCAAACTCACCCCTTCACTACTTAACAATGGTATTTCTCATCTCACATCACCTCCTCACACTAGGGGTGTTCACGGTCCGGATTGGTCCGGATTTTATCAAAATTTTTAAAAAATAGGACCGAACCAATTGTTCGGTTCTGCCTAAATTCAGGATCAGGACCAGACCATTACATTACAGGACCAGTCAGATTGGTCCGGTTCCAATAGTTCGGTCCAAGTCCGGTTCCATCGGTTCCACAAGTTACACTACTATACATTTTTTCTAAAGATAAAATACGCAACAACTATTTTTTTCATAAAATCATAATATAGGACGATTACATAAACAAAGTTCAAATAAAAATATTCAGACATACATCAAATTAACTGAAATAGAGGAACAAAGTTCAAATAAAAAATATAGGACGATTACATTACATGAATAAATGAGAAAAATCAATGAGACCGGATAGACAACCTTTGCTTCCTAGTAAATTATTCAGCACTCTGTTTAGAGTATCCCATCAATGAGACCAAACTCCATTGCTTGTAAAAAGACCATAAGAAATAGGTTATGAATTGGCTTTATTAGGCATCAGGAATAAAATCATGAAGATAGAACTATCTTTGGGTGTATATATATATATATATATATATATATATATATATATATATATATATATTATACATAATATATACATAATCGGTCTGGTCCGGATTCGGTCCAGGACCATACTCCCTCCGTCCCACGTGAATAGACACTTATTTCCTTTTTGGGACGTCCCACGTGAATGGACACTGTCCAAAATGGAAAAGAATTTATTATTTTATATTCATCCTACCCCACCCACTCATTCTCTCTCTTCATTTCCTACCACACAATTTATTCAACCAACTCCACTCATTCTCTCTCTTCATTTTCTACCACACATTTTTATTATTATATTCATTTTCCTTAGTTATTGTGCCAAGATTTTTGGTGTCTATTCACGTGGGACGGAGGGAGTATATATTTTTTCAAAAATCAGGACCAATCCAAATAATCGGTTACATATAAATTTGGGACCAGAACCAAACCAATTCTATTGGATTGGTCCGGTTTTCATTGGTCTGGTCCGATTCTATCGGTCCGATCCGGTCCATCGATTTTTTTGTTCAGCCCTACCTCACACCCCTGAATATAATGGCTTCGCAGAAAGGCGACATCGCCATCTTGTCGAAACCGCTCTCTCTCTTCTCTCACATGCGAACCTCCCACTTACTTTTTGGTCGCATGCTCTCACAACCGCTGCCTATCTTATCAATAGACTTTCCACCCCCACTCTCAATAATGACTCGCCTTATCTCCGTCTCTTCAAATCACCTCCAAACTACACCAAACTTAGAAGTTTTGGGTGCCTTTGCTATCCTTAGCTAAAACCCTACACACCACACAAATTAGCTCCCAAATCAACCCCATGTATTTTTGTTGGCTATTCCCCCACCCAGAGTGCCTACCACTGTCTCGATCCCACTACTCTCAAAATATATACCTCCCGTCATGTTAAATTCATAGAAACCGAGTTTCCCTACACTTCCCTTACCACCCAAACCACTGTTTCCCCAGCCATTTCTCCCTCAGAATGGTGTGCAATATCTATACCCATCATCCAACCTACTACTCTTGCCTTTGCCACTCCAGCCGAACCAAACCCTCCCCCCTCTGTCGATCCAACCCCTGCCAGCCAAACCCCTGCCAACTCAACCACTGCCGTCTCAAGCCCTGCCGCCCCATCCCCTGCCGACCCAATCCCTTCCCACTCAATACCTGCTGATCCAACCCCTGCTGACCCAACCCCTGCCGCCTCACCTACCTCAACCCACACGCACCATTACCACCCGCCTCTCTCATGGTATACGAAAACCCAACCCCAAGTATGCCAATCTATCCACCATATCTTCTCCTGCCTCTCTCCCCACCTCCACTAAACAAGCCCTATCCATACCTCATTGGTACGAAGCCATGTGCGAAGAGTACAAAGCACTCATGCGTAATGAAACATGGTCCCTAGCTCCCTCCTATGAAGCACCAAACATTGTCGGCTGCAAATGGGTGTTCCGCATTAAATACAATCCCGACAACACTATTCACAAATATAAAGCCCGCCTTGTTGCTAAAGGCTTCCACCAAAGACCCGACCTTGATTTTTCCGAAACCTTTAGTCCCATTGTCAAACCCGTCACTATCCGTCTCGTTCTCTCCCTAGCAATCACCCAAGGATGGCCTCTAAGACAACTTGACATTAACAATGCCTTCCTCCAAGGTCATCTCTCTGAAACTGTTTTCATGTCTCAACCCCCTTATTTTCAAGATCCCACAAAACCCTCTCATGTGTGTCGACTCTCCAAAGCAATCTATGGCCTCAAACAAGCACCACGTGCTTGGTATACCGCCCTTACACAATTTCTCATCTCCTTTGATTTTAAACCCTCTCTTGCCGATCCATCTCTTTTCACCTACCACAAAAACTCCCACCATCTTCTTCTTCTCATCTATGTTGATGACATTGTCGTCACGGGACCCTCTACCACCTTTCTTGAAACATTTGTTTCCAGTCTTGCTTCCAGATTCTCACTAAAAGACCTTGGGCCTTTATCTTACTTCCTTGGTGTCGAAATAACACCAAACTCCCACGGCATTCTTCTCTCCCAATCCAAGTACATCAGTGATCTTCTTACTCGCCACCACATGGATAATTCTAAGCCATCCTCCACACCGATGTCCACCTACCCCCCTTTATCAGCCCACCCACGGACTCCTATTTTCAACCCTTTTGAATATCGAGCCATCATAGGCAGTCTCCAATACCTCTCTCTCACCCGACCCGACATCGCCTTCCCGGTTAACAAGCTTGCCCAATTCTTTCATCACCCTCAAGAGTCTCATTGGTCAGCTCTAAAAAGGTTACTACGTTATCTTCATGGTACACTTCACTTGGGCATTCAACTGTTCAAAGAGTCTCCACCCATTCTTCACGCTTATTGTGATGCCGATTGGGCAAGGGACAAAGATGATTTTCTCTCCACCACAGGCTTCATTCTCTATCTCGGACGTAACCCCATCACTTGGTCTTCCAAAAAGCAGCGCACCATAGCTCGCTCCTCAACGGAAGCCGAGTTCCGTGCTGTTGCTGCCACCACTGCATGCTGAAGTGCTTTGGGTTGGCAATCTCTTGACTGAGCTCGGCATTCCCTCTACTGAACCACCAGTAGTGTTTTGTGACAACCTTGGCGCAACATCTTACTCCGTCAACCCAGTCTTCCACTCTCGCATGAAACATTTAGCTCTTGCGTTCCACTTTGTTCGTGAGCAAGTTCACCTTGGCAACCTTCGTGTCCAGCACATCTCTGGCAATGACCAACTCGTGGACGCACTTACTAAACCACTCTCGCGGGCTCGGTTTGCTTCACTTATTTCCAAGATTGGCCTCACTCAAGGACCGTCCATCTTGAGGGGGCGTATTGAGCATACTAAGGATCCTCCTCAGAATCCTCCTGCATCTCGTCAGAATTCGCCTGCATCTTCTCATCAGAATCTGCCTACATCTTGATTTGATGATCATTATCTTGTAAATATATCAGTTATTATTTTCAGCATATCTTGTATTTAAAATTCAAATTATTTGTATAGTTTAGGAGATAGTGTAAATCATATAGATAGAACTCTCTCAAAAATCTGTATAAATACATCACATGTATCAATAGAAAAATTATCTTTTGCAAATTCTTTCAGTGAGTCCCTCCTAAGGTTGCTGAGCTCGTGGGCCTGTTGTTGGTTCCCCTCCCTCAGTTGTTTCAGGCCTCTCCTTTCGGATTTGGAAACCCCCCAATAGTTTGAATCCTCTTGATGTAATTTTTTTTCAGCGTTGGTGGTTGTATCAAACACTATATTTGTAATTTTCTTATATTAATAAAATTTAGGAAGGTATTGTTCTTTTTGTAATTTTCTTATATTAATAAAATTTAGAAAGGTATTGATCTTTTTTCGCTAAAAATTTGTAACTTTCTTTTATATTAATAAAATTCAGCAGGGTACCATCCTATTTTCGCTAAAAAGGAAAGAAAGAAAAGAAGGGGGTGCCATCTTTTCGCTAAAAAGGAAAGAAAGAAAAGAAGGGGGTGCATAGATAGCAAAGATGGGGAAGAAAAGAAGGGGATGCATAGATAGCAAAGATGGGGTTGTTTTGGAAAGTGTTAGTGAATTAAGTGTTATGAGGATGAAAAGTGAGGTAAGAGATAGAAAGTGATATATGAATTAATACTTGAATTGTTTTTGTTAGTATGACATGTGAGTCTCATTAATATAAAAGTAATAAAATATCTATATTATATTAAAAGGAAGCAAGTGGTAAATTTTTCAACAATAAAGGGCAAATCTGACATTTCTCATCATTTGAATAAAACAAATACTTCACAATTTTCATGGTTTTTCCATTTATTTTTTAAAGTTGCTTTTTCCCTCAAAAGTGTCAACATCAAAAGGCAAAATAGTACACACATTGTTTCATTAAGGGCAACCAAGTCTTTCAACTTTAGGATATAGTTGTAATATTCATAAAATCTTAAGACTTTTATAAAAAACGTTTTTTAGGTCTTTTAACAAAGGTTTTATTTCAAGACTTAAAAAAAAGATTTATTTTATAAATATATTTCAAAATTGACCTATAAATATTAAAAATTCATAAATTATTACTTTATTTATTTTATCCAAAAAAGTAATTCAAATAGATGTTGTATTACTATTCCTATATTCAAGTTAAAAAAATTATAAGTTAATAATTTATTTATTTAAGTTTATTTTAAAAAACATTTTGTTTTAAGTTGTTTAATTAAACCTTTTTTACAATTTTGTATACAACCCATCTAAATAATAAATTATTTTTTATTTTTTTGAAACAATAATTTTTAGTCAAATCTAAAAATTATTATTACCAAAAAATTCTATTTAGTGTTTTTTTTAATAATTATTAAGTGTTAATTATATATATATATATATATATATATATATATATATATATATATATATTGAGATGAGTATATGTTTCTTTTAAAAAAAAAACAAGATGAGTATATCGCATGATTTTTTTTACTTTATCCCATGTCATGAGGCGAGGAGATAAGTATTAATTGTGTTAGAATTTTATTTTAAAAATACGTCAAAAAATACGGCATGAAAAAAGTGGAATATAAATATTGTGTATTTTTATATAACGTGTATTATATGTATCATAGTCAAAATTACATACGTAAAAATATAGGAAAAATATAATAAATATATATAGGTAAATTATGAATATTAATTATACATTTACCTAATGTTTTAGAAGTATAATATATTTATAAAAATATACCTTAACTCTCACATGAAAAGAAAGAAAGAAAAA
Organism: Adenophora triphylla var. japonica; assembly: GCA_022495995.1. Lineage (NCBI taxonomy): Eukaryota > Viridiplantae > Streptophyta > Magnoliopsida > Asterales > Campanulaceae > Adenophora > Adenophora triphylla. The sequence continues at coordinate 51,434 of JAFEMH010006466.1, forward strand.
AATCAAACGTGGATGTAAAAAAATAACAATCTTTATTGTTTTTCTAAAAAATGAAAATTAATTATACATTTTGGGACGGAGGAAATAGTACTACTATATTAATATATATACATAAATCTTAAAATATTATATAACAATAACATTAATGAAATATGTAAAAATCAAATGTGGATGTAGAAGTTGAATACGACTTATGAACAAAATAACTTATCAAAAATCGAAATTGATGATACTTGAAAGTTTCATGTAATTTTTTTGTTTGGAGAATTAGTATGAAGAGAAAGATTGAGAGACTTAGAACTAGGATAGATTACGCTTTTCCAATCGTTGGCGAAAACTAAGTAACACTGTGGGCAAATTACTTCCCTTAATCACCTGTTTCTTAACTACAATTACGCACATATCACGTTCAATACACAATAACTATGTTTTACATCAAAAATATGCGTTTAATTCAATAGCAATGAAAAACGGACGCCAAACGTGAGTATTATTGAATAGAACGGGAATTTACGTATAAAACGCGTTTTGTACAAACTAATTATGCTTTAAATATAGATTCATTTTAGTGATCTTCAATCTGATATTTGTACCGATAATATAGTTTTCAAATAAGTGTTTTACAATGTATACAAACATCTCTATTTTTTGTTGTATTTGTATAAATTTTCGTTTTTTTTGTGTTAGTAGATGTCCGTGCATTACACGTGAATAACATTAGTTTTAATTATAAAAAGTGTGTAGTTTATAATGGGATGTTATGAAAACAATATTTAGTTTGTAGTGAAAGATAAGGAATATACGTTTGGGGTGGATCTATAAGAAGAGATCAGATCAATTGTACTATTTTTATTTATCACTAGATTGACCCCCGTGCGATGCACGGACAGTTACTAACAAATAACTGATTAATATTTATTTTCTTAGACGAAGACAGTAACAGTATAAACATTAATTGTTACAAAATAATACTCCCTCCGTCCCAGACCAAGAGTCCTACTTTCCCTTTTGGTCCGTCCCAGATCAAGAGTCCCTTTCCTTAAATGGAAAGTTTTTCATATATTTATACCCTTATCATCTCCATATATTTACAAAAAAACCATTACTATTCCTCCCACTCATTCTCTCTCCTATTAATTATTTTTAACTTTTACATTCTCTCTCCTATTCCCTATCATACATTTAACTTTTACATTCTCTCTTCTATTCCCTACCACACATTTAATTTTTATATTCTCTCTCCTAAAATTTTCTACCCACTTTAAAAATTTTTTTTTAAGAAACGTGAAATCCCTCCCGAGGACCCTTGGTCTGGGACGGAGGGAGTACTACTTTAGCTAAAGAAAAAAAATACTATTTTCGTCCCAATGAATATTTTATAAAATATTATTTAATTTGTTAAAAAAATTAATGTCATATTTTGAAACAAAGGCATTAACATTATAAAATAGTACTTAATATGTTTAAAAAGTGAATGTAAAATTTTGAAACGAAAGAAATAACATTACAAACATTAATGTATATTTAAAAAGTAAAATTATGATTATTATTATTATCATTTATAATAAAAATATATAATTCACACTTAATTAATTTGCAAAAAAAAGATATTGAAAAATAAAAAAGAAAAATTAAGATAGGATAATTAAGAAATTTATATTTAAAAAATAGTGAATTTTTTTTGTCCAAATTTAATGAAATTAGTCTCTAATTAAAGAGGGAAAAAAATTATGAATTTTGGTGTAAATTTTTTAAAAAAAAATTTTTTTTTTTATAAAATAATTGAGGTCAAAAAAATGGGAGGAAAAAAAAAATCCGAAAATAAACCAGCCAATCAGAGTGCGCCACGTGTCGAGGATTTAAAAAAAAAAAAAAATCATACGCGTCACACGCGCCTTTGTCGGCGCGTGTGGCACACGCGCCCACTCCCCGGTTGCCACGTGTCCCGTCCGCCTTGATTATTGCCAAAATGCCACCGTGTGAAATTACCAAAATGCCCCTGGCATTTTGGCTCCAAGGCTATGCTGTCTTTATATTACTTTAGATAATGTGTACTACAAGTAAACGATTACTCCCTCCGTCCCAACTCAAAAGCCACAAAATGGAGAGGAAACTCAAATTAAGGAAAGTGATGTAGGAAAGAGAAAAAGTTTAAATGTTGTGAGTATGAAAAATTAAATAGGAGAGAAAATGAGTGGGATGCGATGTAAGAAAGAGAATGTTGTGAGTGTAAAAGTAAAGTAGGAGAGAGAATGAGTGGAGAGAATAGTGATTTAAGGTTTCCTTTTTGGGAAAGTGCCTTTTTAAATAAGACGTCCAAAAAGGAAATTTGTGGCTTTTGGGTTGGGACGGAGGGAGTATAATTTATTAAAGTTTATAATTTATTAAAACTGACATAATTATCAAGACATCTTTATTAAAAAATAATCGATGTATCACATGCAATACACAATATTGTACAATAAGTGATACAATCTCAACTCCAAAAAAAAAAAAAAAAAAAGTGGGTGTAAAAATAACATGTGTAAATTCAATTTTTATATTGATGCAATTGTACTTACTAATTCCGTCTCATACACACAGTAATAAACTAAACTTCCCTTCATACCGTTTGAAACTTTATTGATTTTTTAGACATAAATATCAAGGTTCTAAAAAGCGCTAGGCGGATGTTAGGCGGCGGAGAGCTGGGCCTAACGCCTAGGCGGAGACTAGTCGGGATTAGTCGGGATTATTTGGGACCTAGGCGAGACCTAGGCGAGGCTTAGAACTAGGCGTTGGAGAGGGGCTAGCGCCTAGGCGGGGCTAGGCACCCTTGGGCGGGGTCTTTTAGAACACTGATAAATATTAAGAAAATGTTATTTATATTAAAAAAAATATTATAAGTGATAAAAAAGTTGTGAGTAAATAAGTGAAATTTACGAGTGATTTTACAATTTAAATAAATGAGATCTACGAGTGATTCTTTTTAAATTGCTAGTTTTTAATATCTTTTATTCATTAAAATCCATTTTTATATCTATAATTTTTACCCATCTTTTATCAATATTATACTAATTCCTCTTTCTTCTTTTTTTTTTTTTTACGTTGGTATAATTTAGATGCAGTGAATACATAAAAGTAAATGTAAATATTCAACTATCTCAATAGACGTTGAGCATGTAGGTTTAAGTCTCTATGTTGTATAGGTTTTGGGTTCAATACTCTGAGTCAGAGAGTTAAAAGTTGACATTAGATTGTTAGAAATTAAAAAAAAAAAAAAACTATCGAAATAGAGCTCATGATTTACCTTTTTACCCTTTTTTGGGAAAATTAGTGATATAGGAGTATGTAACTTACTTTACCCCTTTATATCAAATAATGCAATGTACTTCTTAATGTCTAAAAAATATAACGTACTTTGATATTTTTTTTTCAAATAATGCAATTTTTAAACTCAAAAATAGACGGTGTTAATAATAGTTAAATTTTTAATGATTAAATTAGCACTCATTAAATATTTAACGGGTGATAGGGTCTTTTATCTCGTCCCTTGACCCCAACTGCATCATCCCCATTAAAGAAAATTATCTTTCTCACCTCCAATCCCTTATCCCACCCCCGCCCCTACATCCACCTCCACCCCACTGCTGTCCCCTCTCCCCTCGCCCCCTTCACCCTCAACCTCGCCCCTTCCCTGAAATCTCACGAAATCGCCCCTCCCTCTTCTTCCCAGCCCAACCCCATACTCTGCAATATTCATTAAATATGACAGGCCTACCTCTCGCCCCTGCCACACTCCTCCCTCCCCAACCACCCTCACCACATCTCCCCCCAGATCTGAAATACTCATTAAATATGACAGGCCTACCTCTCGCCCCTGCCACACTCCTCCCTCCCCAACCACCCTCACCACATCTCCCCCCAAATCTGAAGTTGAAATTCTAACACCTCGTTGCCACATCCTCATTTCGTTAAAAACAATTAACACTCTCAGTCAAAAAAAGAAATTGGAAGCATTATTTGGAAACCACTAAGAAAGTACATTGCAATTTTTAAACACTAAAAAATAAGTTGCATTTTTTTTTTTTTTATAAATCGCTAAAAAAAAGTACGTTGCATATAACATATCGGCCGTTTGCCCTTTACTTTTTCACTCTCCTCGGCTCTGCTTCATTCCTCACTCTCTCTCTCAGCTCAGTCACGGTCTCCGGTGAACTAATTTCCGGTGAGAATCCACCATCTCTTTTTCACACTCTCTCTCTACATTGAGATAATTTACTTATGATTTTGGCTTCAGGTTCAGATTTCTTCCTTTTCTTTGCTGAAAGATTTCTGAAAGAAACTGATCCAAACAGTAATTGAGTGCAGGAATTTGAGTATGGATAAAATAATTTGAAACGGAAAAGAGCAATCTGAGGGCAAATACTGTTATGAAGTAAGAAAATGTTTACTTGACTCCCTAAACTTTTATTGACTCATAGCCTTTAAATAGGCAGCACATTAACAAACTATGCTACGAAATAGGAACAGCAAATAAATTCCCTAAGACTAGGTAAAACAAAAACAAAGTGAACTACTCCGTAAAGACTAGGTCAATCATCTATGACTAAGCCAAAGTAAAAACACCAAACATTTATTAGTTAACTTCTAACAATCCCTCCTTTAAACTGAAAGTTTTTAGACTTCAGTTTACTTCAGCAACTCTCTCAATTTGCTTTCTCCAAAGTGCAAACTCCCATTAATTTTCTCAAGTATTGGAAGGGAAGGATTTTGAGAGGTTTGGTTAATATATCAGCTAACTGCTCTTCACTTCTGCAGTACTTCAAAGTAATTGTTCCATCACTGTTGAGATCTCTTAAGAAATGATACTTTACATCAATATGCTTACTTCTTCCATGTAGCACTGGATTTTTTGAAAGCTTGATGGCTGAATTGTTATCACAGAAAACTGTCGTAGCTTGCGTCTGCTTGAAATGTAGTTCTTCAAGAATTTTCCTTAGCCAAATAGCTTGACAAGCGCAAGCTGCTGCTGCAACAAATTCAGCCTCTGTACTTGACAACGTGACAATTTTTTGCTTCTTGGATGACCATGAAACAGCCCCTGTGCCAATCATGAAAACATACCCTGAAGTGCTCTTTCTATCATCTTGATCTCCTGCATATTCACTGTCAGTAAATCCAAACAAGTCAGACTTTTCTCCTTTCTTGTAGAACAACCCATAATCCTTAGTTCCTTGCAAGTAGCGAAAGATTCTCTTCGCAGCTAACAGATGCATCTCCGTTGGACTCTCCATATATCTACTTATTAGGCTCACTGAATGCATTATGTCTGGTCTTGTTGTTGTTAAATACATCAAGCTCCCCACAATTTGCTTGTAAAGCGTATTGTCCAGTTTCTTTCCTTCAAGATCCTTGTTTAGCTTTAATCCAAACTCAGTTGGAGTAGCTACAGAATTACACTTGCTCATCTGAAACCTATTCAAGGTTTCTTGCACATACTTCTTTTGAGAAATAAAGATTCCCGCTGAAGATTGTACCACTTCAATGCCCAAAAAATAATGCATCTTACCCAGATCAGACATATCAAATTCAACCATCATAGATTTTTTAAAATTTTCAAACATAAAACAATCATTGCCGGTGAAAATAAGATCATCCACATATAAGCAAGCAATAAGCATTTTACCTTCATCTCCAAACTTTGTGTAAAGTGTATGCTCGTATGGGCATTTTTTGAATCCCTCCTTATAAAAATAAGCATCTATACGACTACCAAGCGCGTGGAGCTTGTTTTAGTCCGTATAATGCTTTCTTGAGTTTATAAACCTTATTCTCACTTCCCAACTTCACATAACCAGGAGGTTGATCGACAAATATTTGTTCCTCAAGCTCACCATGCAAGAACGCTGATTTCACATCCAACTGGAAGATAGGCCACGAATGTTGTGCGGCCAATGCGATCACTAACCGTATCGTATCATGCCTTGCGACTGGAGCAAAGACTTCTCTATAATCCACCCCAAACTCTTGTTTATAGCCTTTAGCTACTAAGCGTGCCTTGTACTTGTCAACCTCTCCATTCTCCTTCAATTTCGTTTTGTACACCCACTTGACTCCAATTGACTTATACCCTTGTGGAAGATCAGTTAACTCCCAAGTGTTGTTCCGAACAATGGCTGCAATTTCCTCATCCATTGCCTTTTGCCATTTTAGTTCCTTGAAAGCCTCTTCAAAAATTGTAGGATCACAATCTGAAAATAGAGCAAAGTGTACCAGTGGGTCCTCAGATTGATCAATTCCAGTTACCTCATAATCAGCCATCCATACAGGCCTTCTTCTAGCACGAACAGATCTTTGTGTTCCAGCTACTTCTTCTAATCCAGTTGGGCTTTGAGCATGTGACTGATTATCTTGGGAAACTTCTGGTTCCTGCATATTCCCATCAGGTTGTCCAATATTCTGATCATTACCATCAAAATCTGCTGGAATTTGCTCCTTTTTTTCATCTTCATTCCATGTCCAGGTTCTATCTTCATCAAAAACAACGTCACGGCTGATTACAACTTTCTTAGTGATATGATTATAAAGCTTGTAAGCTTTTGATTGATCACTAACACCAAGAAAGATGCATTTCTCTCCCTTATCATCTAGCTTTGTTCTTCTCTGATCCGGAACGTGCGCATAGGTTATGCATCCAAAAACTCTGAAATGATCTACTGCTGGTCTTTGTCCGCTCCATGCTTCTTCTGGTGTCATGTTTTGAACAACAAGTGTTGGACTTCTATTCAATATGTGAATGCTCCAGCTCACAGCTTCAGGCCAGAAACTTCGTGGAACTCCGCTTCTTGCAAGAATGCTTCTGACCATATTGATAATTGTTCGATTCTTCCGCTCACAAATGCCATTTTGTTGGGGTGTGTAAGCTGCAGTGAGTTGTCTTCTAATTCCGTGACATTGACAAAAATCTGCAAATTCATGTGAGTTGTTCTCTCCACCCCGATCAGTACGAAGAATTTTTATTGGACTGCCAACTTCTTTTTCAACAAGTGCTTTAAAATTTTTAAAGGCTGCAAAGGCTTCAGATTTCTCTTGCAAAAAATAAACCCATATTTTTCGAGTAAAATCATCAACAAATGTAATTAAATATCTTTTACCTCCGTTGGAACATGGTTTTATTGGTCCGCAAAGATCAGAATGAACAAGCTCTAACGCCTTCTTTGCTCTCCATGATTTGCCTCGAGAGAATGGATGTCGTTGTTGTTTGCCAACAACACACTCTTCACAAACTTCGGTAGGTGCTGTGATTTTAGGAAGACCCGTGACCATGTTCTGTTGTTGTAGCAACTTCAAACCACCAAAATTTAGATGCCCGTAGCGAAAGTGCCATAGCCATGCTTCATCCTTTAATTTTGCTGAAAAGCACAAATGATTTGTGTTGTGGAGGTGAAGCGGAAACAAGCGATTTGATGTCATACTGACTTCAGCAATTAAACCCAATTTTACATCTTGAACCCGACATACTCCACTCTTAATTGAGATTTCATAGCCCTTTTCTTGAAGCTGACCCACGCTCAGCAAATTTGTTTTTAAATCTGGAACAAACAAGACATTAGAGATAGTTTGTATGTTGTTATCCTTAGTGATGATTGATACCTTTCCCTTCCCCATAACAGAGATCTTAGAATTGTCTCCAAACTTCACATTATCACTATAGGATTCATCCAACTCTGAAAATGCAGACCTATCTCCACACATGTGATTACTACAGCCTGTGTCTAAATACCATAAATTTTTATGCGTTACCTCCTTCGGGTCATACACCATCAGCAATGATATTTCCTCCTCCTCCTCCTCTTGCTCTTCTTCCCTTTCTGTAAAATTAGATTCCTCGCCTTGTCTTCTCGACACCTTGGTTGGGCACTCCGACTGGTAATGGCCATACCCATGACATTTATAACACTCAATGAAGGACTTATCTGCTGATTGTGATCTGTAAGTAGTTGAACTGGAACCCCCTCTTGCTCGTCCTCTTCCTCAACCCTGGAAGTAATTATCTTGATACTGCTAATTTTGCTGTTGGTTTCCACGATCAATGCTTCCTCGACCTTGCTGGTTTCCACGATCAAAGATCCCTCGGCCTCTACCTTTGCTACCTCTGCCTGTGCCTCGTCCAATATTTGCATTATGGGTCAAGTGATGTTCAGTTGAGGCTTTCAATACATGCTCTTCCTTCTCCTGCTTGTTGATTTTCCTCTCATGAATCATCAAGGAGCTTTGCAATTCATCAATTGAAAGTTCATCAATTTCATTGGCTTCCTCGATAGAGCAGACAACAAAGTTGAATTTTGGTGTCATTGACCGAAGTATCTTCTCAATGACAGTCACGTCATCCGTCTTATCGCCATGGATCCGCATCTTGTTAACGATAGCCATCATTCGTGAAAAATAGTCTTCGACTGATTCTCCTGATTTCATCTGCAGTACTTCAAACTCCGAGCGAAGTGTTTGAAGTTGCTGCCTTTTCGCCCTTACTGAACCTTGGTACTTCTTCTTCATGGAATCCCAAATTTGTTTGGAGGTTTCTTTGTTGAGAATTGTCTCCAAAATTGCTCTGTCAATTGCTTGAAACAAATAGTTCTTGGCTTTAAGATCTTTTAGCTTCAATGCTTCCAACTCCACTTTCTGTGCATCCGACACCGTTGCTCCTGCTGCTAGAACTGCTACTCCAGTTTCAACAACCCCCCAATACTCCTTGGACCTCAAGAAATTCTCCATCAGCATGCTCCAATGATCATAGTGACCATCGAAGCGAGAAATTGCTGGCTGAACAAAGCTTTCGGTTGCCATAGTAAACACAACACTCAGAAAAGAAGCTACTGCTATTCTTTACTCAGACTTCTCCTATACTGAAAAAGTTCTCGACACTCTTTGTTTTCACTAACCTGGCTCTGATACCAGTGTTATGAAGTAAGAAAATGTTTACTTGACTCCCTAAACTTTTATTGACTCATAGCCTTTAAATAGGCAGCACATTAACAAACTATGCTACGAAATAGGAACATCAAATAAATTCCTTAAGACTAGGTAAAACAAAAACAAAGTGAACTACTCCGTAAAGACTAGGTCAATCATCTATGACTAAGCCAAAGTAAAAACACCAAACATTTATTAGTTAACTTCTAACAGATACTTCGGCTCCCATTGTAGAAATGGTAGGGTGTTTTCCCAATCAAAATGAAACTGATGAAGATGAAATAAAGGCGGCGTCCGGCGTAAACTTACCGCCGGAGTTAGTAATCTATGACATAGTCTCCCGACTTCCAGCCAAAACCGTTGGCCGATTCAGGTGCGTTAGTAAGCATTGGCAATCCCTTCTCTCCGACCCTCAATTTCTCAATATTCAATTTACTCGTAACAATCATCAAACCAAAGTCATTGTCCGCGAAGATCCCTCTTTTCACTACATCCATTTTCGCAATATTTATAATAACAGCAGTGACCCAGTTGCAATTCATGAAACCCTAAGTTTCAAGCCTACCAATCCTAGATATGCGATTCGGGGTTCATGTAATGGTTTGCTTTTATTATATGACATTAAGAGTTTGGAGTTATCAATAGTGAATCCCATTACTCATGAATCGCGGCTGCTGCCGGTAATTCCTGAAAGCATTCGTAGTCATTCCGATGATTTTGGATTTGGATTTGGTTATTGTTCAAATGATGGTGAGTATACTGTTGTCATAGTCTCGGATCATACTTGTAGTAGTCCGGTTTATATGTTGAAAAGGAACTTATGGAAGAGGGTTGAGAATTCTCCTTTTGGATTTATTTTTAGTTGTGGGGCTTTTGTGAATGAGGCTATAAATTGGTTAGGTTACCATTCCAAGACGATTTGTGCTTTTGATTTAGTTGGTGAGAGGTTCCGGGAGGTGGAATTTCCTGATGGATCGAATACGGAAGATTGGTTTGTTGTGGATGTTCTTGGTGGGTGCCTTTGTCTTGTTCAATATAGGGAATTTGCGTCTGATATTTGGGTGATGAAGGACTATGGAGTGAGGGATTCTTGGACCAAGTATGTAGCTCATTCTTCGGATGAGGCTTGGTATCCTCGGCCTTTATTTTTCTGGAATGGTGATGAATCCATAGTTGCAGAGGGTGAGGGGAGACTTCTTTTGTTCGATTTGAAGCAAGAAACATCTGCATTTATACAGGCTATTGGGGAAGGATCTTCAGATTTCTTTTATTTTGCATCGTGGGCTTTTGTTGACAGCCTTTTCTCTCCATATAGCAGCAATGCAGTTGACGGACCAAATCAGGTCCAATTATAATAGGTAAATTCCACTCTCAACTCTGCCATTCTGTTATGTTGTTTATTTGCATATTTACTCGTATGATTGGCTTTGCTCAATAGTGTAGTATCATTCGATGTTGTTTGATTGGCTTGAGGGAAGATTTGAAGGGTGGGTACTATTTGGAGGTAACTCCATCCAAATTTACATTTGCTGCCAACAATTTGCTAGCTATCTATCTTTGTTCAGCATTCTCGATCTCTTTTAGTTAATTGTTGCACAGTATTGTCTTTAGTTAATTGTATTTAGTTTTCCTAGATTTTGCACAAGTTTTAAATAGAGCTTTTTCTACAAGGTTTATTACTTCTTCAGAGTTCCATCATTATATCTTGCGGGTTGTTGCCCTTCACACTCCCACTCCTTTTCCATTAGCAGGTTCTGGATTGAGCTTGCACTTTTAGGATATGACTACTTATCTTATTATTTTGATTTGATAAACTTGATTTATTTTTCCCCCATGATGTGAGGATTGTTCTTTTACTTTACATATATATATTAGTTTTATGAGCTACATTTATTGTTTCCTTTCCCCAGTGAGCAGAATTTGGGCCATTTGGTGTGAGAATCTAGAAGTTTTGTGAATCTTGAATATAGAATAGAATAGAACAAATAGAAGTTCGTTAATTCACACCTTATTTTGGTGGGTAGAGGAGTCAAAATAATACACTGCATAGGAAAAATTACACAATTAACTTTATACCCTTCAACTAACCGAAGGCATTAACAATTTTGACGCAAGGGAGGCCATAAAGGAGGGGAGGATACTGGGTTTTGCCGAAACCTCAGGGGAGAACCCTTGGATTTTCCCATACTGCATATCAGGTTTGAAAATACTTGATAAATTTTATGTGGTTACATTGTGTACATTGGCAGTGCCTTCCTTTTAAACACTTTGGCTTGCATACTTAAAATTTACACATTTATCTATTTCATCATTTGCTTTTGGTTGTGTTCTAGTTTGAGGGATCAAATCAATCAGACTGTATTTTTCATTTAGGTGACTACTATGAATATTTTACTTGTATAAAATTTACACATTTATCTAGTTCATCATATGCTTTTGGTTGTGTTCTAGTTTGAGGGATCAAATCAATTAGACTGTATTTTTCATTTAGGTGAATACTATGAATATTTTACTTGTATAAAATTTACACATTTATCTAGTTCATCATATACTTTGTGTACATTGGCAATAGGCTTGAGGTGAGGATTATTTGTAGACAACTCCATTAACAGGTTCTAGCTTGACATTGCACTTCTAGGATAGAAATATTTATGCTAGCATATTGATTTGATAACTTGAATTATTTTGTTCCCATAATGTAAGGATTGTTCTTTACGTAACCCCTAGTTTTAAGAGTTAAAATTATTGTTTCCGTGGCCCAGAGAGCAAAATTTGGGCCATTTGGTGTGATAAATATAGAAGTTTTGAGATCTAGAATATTGAATAGAACGAATGAAAGTTTGTTAATTCACAACTTATTTTCGTGGATAGAGGAGTCAAAACAATATAGTGCATAGGGAAAATTATGCGATTACCTTTATACCCTTCAACTAGCAGTAGATGTTTACAATTTTTGACATAAGCGAGGTCTCTGGGTTTTGTCCAAAAAGGAGAGGACGGTTTCTGGGGACGCTTGAATTTTTCTTTACTGCATAGCATTTTTGAAAATATCTTGATAAATTCTGTGTGGTTACTTTGTGTACAGTGTTGGTCCTTCCTTTTCAACACTTGGTTACATATATAAAATCTTCACATTTATCTGGTTCATCTTATGCTTTTGGTTAGGTGTTATTGTTGGAGGGTCAACTCTGTTATACTGTTATACTATAGAAATGGATTAACAGACCTAGATAAACAATTGAGTCTAAGTCTACTGGCTCGTTAATATCCTTCTCAAGCTAAACCTCTCTGATTACTGATTATTAAAATTTAGGTTTGTCATTTGCTTTCTCTCCGTCACTCTTTTTTATCAATCTATATTCTTTCTCCAGATCTGTGCATTTCATCCTGCCTCCTCTTCCATTCACTGAAAGCATTTTAAGTGACATTACAAATCCGTAGCTGTAGAAAGTTTATGAGATTGAATTGTTTAGAAATCTTCTTAAAAGTTTGGTTAATTTAGAGTCTTTACAATGGTAGAAAAAGATCTTCCATGGTTGTTTGAATTCCCAAAAGTAGTGATTTCCTATATAACAGAAAGAAGCTGCATATTGTCACTGGATTTCTTGCTATTAGAATGGTCATCTTCTATAGTAGTCTCAAAATAATTATTCAACTTGTTGCTATTGATATTCTCTCACAATTGTTTTCCTGTTCAGCAGCTTGCATCTTGCGACAATTGCCTCAAGCTCCTCACTATTAAGGATACATTATCTCCTCCTCATAATTAGCTATAATTATCATTTGTATTATTAGTATATATTTATTATCCCATGTTATTCTCCCAGTAGATATTTGTTCCTCATCTTCCCAGCCCTTTAAGGGCAAGTGCCAATACTGTCGCTATGTTGGGCATGTAATCTCTCAATGCCGACAATTCAAACGTGATTATCCCAGCGTTGTCTTCCCTCCTCCCCCATCTTCCAACCGCCCAAACCGCACCACTCAAAACCATCCCCAAGCCCACACCGCCTCAGCATCTCCCTCTCCTTCCCCGAACCCATGGCTATTAGACAGTGGTGCGACACACCATCTAACAAATGATCTATCCACCCTCTCTCTTCATCATCCCTATGATGGTAATGATGAAGTCATCATTGGAGATGGCTCAGCGCTTCCGATCGCTAACATTGGTAGCTTCTCTATTCCTACTCCTCACTTTACTATTCGTTTCAATAATGTTCTACATGTTCCGTCTATCACTCGAAACATTCTTTCCGTCTCTCAGTTTTGTAAAGATAACAATGCACTCATTGAATTTTCTCATTCCTCCTTTCTTATCAAGGAAATCTCGACACACCGCATCCTCCTCCACGGAACAATTGATCGTGGAATCTACCTCTGGAATCCTCACTCTCCTCAAGCTCATCCAAGCACTACAATATCTCTCAACTCGTGGCATCATAGACTAGGACACCCCTCCCCCCTATTATTTCTTATTTAAGCAAACATTTTTCCTTTACGTATTCCTGTAAGCTCCTTTCATTCTTGTAATCCATGCAATATTAATAAAAGCCACAAACTCTCCTTCTCTACTTCTACTCTTCGAACTACTGCTCCTCTAGAATTAATATTTTCCGATGTTTGGACATCTCCTCTATACTCCTACGATAACTACAAATACTATGTCATATTCGTAGACCATTTTACTAAATATACTTGGCTCTATCCCTTGAAAAACAAATCCGACACATTTGCCACCTTTAATCGGTTCAAGTCACTTGTAGAAAAATACTTTTCCCGTCCCATTATACAACTCTTCTCCGATAATGGTGGCGAATATCTCAAACTTACTCCTTCCCTTCTACAAAATGGAGTCACTCATCTTACAACCCCTCCACATACTCCCGAACACAATGGCTTCGCCGAAAGGCGCCATCGCCATCTTGTTGAAACCGCTCTCTCTCTTCTCTCACATGCTAACCTCCCCCTCATCTTTTGGTCGCATGCCCTCACAACCGCCGCCTATCTCATCAACAGATTACCAACCCCCACTCTCAATAATGACTCACCTTATATCCGTCTCTTCAAATCACCTCCAAACTACACCAAACTAAGAAGTTTTGGGTGTCTTTGCTACCCTTGGCTAAAACCATACACACCACACAAATTAGCCCCAAAATCAACCCCATGTATTTTTGTTGGCTATTCTCCCACTCAAAGTGCTTACCACTGTCTCGATCCCACAACCCACAAAATATTTACCTCCCGTCATGTTAAATTCATAGAAAACGAGTTTCCCTACAAAGCTCTCACCACACAATCCGCCATTTCTCCATCCATTTCTTCCTCAGAATGGTGTGCAATATCCATTCCCATTATCCAACCAACCACACCGCCCCAACCCAACCTCACTTCCCAACCTTCCACAACCCCACACCCACCTATTTCACCCATTACCAATCCCCCGCCCACTCCAGCCCCTGCTTCCGCCCCTACTGCCGACCAAACCCCTCCCCTCCCTTCCGAAACAAACAGCAGCCTCCCCTCTAACCCAACTGAACCTCCCTCAGCCACTCCAACTCCACCTCAGCCCACAATTGCCACCCGCCTCTCTCATGGTATACGCAAACCCAATCCCAAGTATGCCAACCTCTCCACCTTCTCTTCCTCTTCCTCCCTTCCCACCACCACCAAACAGGCCCTATCCATTCCTCATTGGTACGAAGCCATGTGTGAAGAATACAATGCCCTCATGCGTAATGAAACTTGGTCTCTTGCTCCTTCCCACGAGGCACCAAACATTGTTGGCTGCAAATGGGTGTTTCGTATCAAATATAATCCCGACAACACTATCCACAAATATAAAGCCCGCCTTGTTGCTAAAGGCTTCCACCAAAGACCCGGTCTTGATTTTTCCGAAACCTTCAGTCCCGTTGTAAAACCCGTCACTATCCGTCTTATCCTCTCCCTTGCTATCACTCAAGGATGGCCTCTTCGCCAACTTGACATCAACAACGCCTTCCTACAAGGTCGTCTCTCTGAAACCGTTTTCATGTCACAACCCCCTGGGTTTCAAGATCCCACTAAACCCTCTCATGTGTGTCGACTCTCCAAAGCAATCTATGGACTCAAACAAGCACCACGTGCTTGGTACACCGCCCTCAAACAATTCCTCGTTTCCTATGGCTTTAAACCCTCACTCTCTGATCCTTCTCTTTTCACCTATCACAAAAATTCTCATCATCTACTCCTTCTTGTCTACGTTGATGACATTGTCATTACGGGCCCCTCCACCTCCTTTCTTGACTCATTTGTTTCCAGTCTTTCCTCTAGATTCTCCCTAAAAGATCTTGGACCCTTATCTTACTTCCTTGGTGTCGAAATAACACCCAACTCCCATGGCATACTTCTATCCCAATCCAAGTACATCACTGATCTCCTGGCTCGCCATCACATGGACAACTCCAAGCCATCATCCACACCGATGTCTACCTATCCTCCTCTCTCAGCTCAACCCCGAACTCCCATCTTCAACCCCTCTGAATACCGTGCCATCCTTGGCAACCTCCAATACCTCTCTCTCACACGACCCGACATCGCCTTCTCGGTTAACAAACTTGCTCAATTTCTTCATCACCCTCAAGAGTCTCATTGGTCAGCTCTAAAAAGATTACTACGTTATCTTCATGGAACAATTCACATGGGCATTCAATTGTTCAAAGAGTCTCCACCCATTCTTCACGCTTATTGCGATGCCGATTGGGCAGGGGACAAAGATGATTTCCACTCCACAACAGGCTTCATTCTCTATCTAGGACGTAACCCAATCACCTGGTCTTCCAAAAAGCAGCGTGCCATAGCTCGCTCATCAACGGAAGCTGAGTTCCGTTCAGTTGCTGCCACCACTGCCGAATTACTTTGGGTTAACAATCTCTTGGCTGAGCTCGGCACCCCCTCTACTGCAACACCAGTCGTGTTTTGTGATAATCTTGACGCTACAACTTATTCCGCCAACCTCGTCTTCCACTCCCGCATGAAACATTTAGCTCTCGCTTTCCACTTTGTTCGTGAGCAAGTTCAACTTGGCAATCTTCGTGTTCAACATATCTCCGGCAATGACCAACTTGCTGACGCACTTACTAAACCACTCTCGCGGGCTCGGTTTGTTTCTCTTATCTCCAAGATTGGCCTCACTCAAAGACCGTCCATCTTGAGGGAGCGTATTAAGGATACATTATCTCCTCCTCATAATTAGCTATAATTATCATTTGTATTATTAGTATATATTTATTATCCCATGTTATTCTCCCAGTAGATATTTGTTCTCATTATCTTCCCATGTAATCCTCCCTGTAATCTCCATATCTTAGGCCATTGCTGATGTTTAGGCTGCTGATGTTTAGGCTATTACTGATGTAAATCCTTAGCTTAGTTTGGTATTATCCTCCTGTATAAATATACAAAACAAAGGTGAATAAAATTATCTTTTGCCAAACTCTCTTTACTCACCAGTGACTGCATCTAGCTAGGACGGAAATTTTGTTTTTCTTTGTTTTCTACCAAGAAAATTATAATGTCGCATGCTATCTAGTCTGAACAAGATGTGGATGTCCCATACTCCCCCCCCCCCCCCACCGGTCCATTTCACTCCTCTCCTGTCTATAAAGAATTCTCCCTTGCGGGCACAAATTGAGGAAATAAAAATAAAAATAAAAAAAATATACAATGTCAGACTCAATTGTTATTTGTTATCAGAATATATGGCAATTATTTTCTTCTCAACCCACATCAATTCAAGAATCAATAAGATTTCCAGGTTTGCCGCCTATCCTTTATCCTAGCTCCGCTTGGGAAGTCATTTTACGATCACCCTGTTTCGGTGCAATGGCAAGGTATCTATTGGCTAGCTTATAGAAATGGGGTTATTGTGATTGCTGCATTTGATTTATCAGGTGAGGTGTTCAACGAATTGCCTGCACCAACTGTTGTTTCTTGGCAGGGATTGTTGCGCGTTCAAGAAATTGGTTGACGGGTATTTGGGTGATGAATAAATAGATTGGATTGTTCGAGATTATCCGGCGGTTGGTTGTATGAGTTCTTGTTCTTAGACCGTCTCCAAGAATTTGGAACTGTTGCAACGACCATTTTGATTGATACATTGCCACGATCATTTGGGATTTATGATGCGAAATTTTGTGTCGGTAATGATCAATTGAATTAAATGATTTTATATCATGATAATGTTATCTAAAGCAAAGTTACTAGTGGGAATGGAAACGTAACTTTCAAAAATTTGGATACGTGTAAGCAAGGATTAGTCGGCCAACACAAAAGTGTATACTCCCTCCGTCTCGGCCGACTTAGGATTTTTTGAAATGGCACGGAAATTAAGAAAAAGGTAAATGTTGTGAGTGTAATTTAAAAATAGGAGAGAGAATGAGTGGAGGAAATAGTAAATTATAATGGTGTTGTGAGTATTAAAATAATGTAGGAGAGAGAATGAGTGGAGAGAATAGTGATTTAAGGTTTCCATTTTGGGCCGTCATAAGTCGGGTGGGACGCCCAAAATGGCAAAAAGTCCTAAATCGGTCGGGACGGAGGGAGTATATATATACCCATCAAAGTTACAAGAGCAACTCCAATAATAATGTGTAAGCATGAATTTATTTGAAATTTTGCATTTCAGTGGGCTTTTAGGGCAACTTCAATGAGAGGTATCAAAATTAAATTTCAATTATCAATTATCATCTTATCATATACTCCCTCCGTCCCACGTAACTGTGGACCTACTTTTTGGACACGAAAATTAAGGAAAAGTAGGAGAGAGAAATAGATAGAGGAGGTGTTTGTGGGTATGAAAAATTAAATAGGAGAGAGAATGAGTGGGAGGAATAGTTAGGAGAGAAAATGTTGTGAGTGTAAAAGTAAAGTAGGAGAGAAAATGAGTGGGTAGAGTAGTAAAGATTCTTTGCCATTTTGGACAGTTCACACTCACGTGAAATGGACGAAAAAGAAAATAAGTCCATACTTACGTGGGACGGAGGGAGTATAATATAGGTAGCAAATGAAAATATGACATGGGTGAAAACAATTTTTTTTTTAAATAAAATAATTATATATTTTTTTTTAAAAAAAAGAGATTTTTTAAATTTTTTTAAATTATTTATTTTAATTATTAAAATGTCTTTCAATTAAATAAAATATTTTAAATGTTAAATAAAATTTAAAATATGGAAAAAAAAAATAATTTTGCTAACTCATGCTAACTCCTCCTTGAGATAAAAATATTTGGGATTTATGATGCGAAATTTTGTGTCGGTAATTATCAATTGAATTAAATGATACACAAAAGGTACTTATATCATAATAATATAATGTCATTTAATTATGTAAACTGCTAAATTACTAATAGGGAAATGATTTTATACCATGATAATGTTATCTAAAGCAAAGTTACTAGTGGGAATGGGAACGTAACTTTCAAAAATTTGGATACTTGTAGGTAAGGATTAGTCGGCCAACACAAAAGTGTAAAAGTGTATGGTCTCCTTTGATTTAGCTAATTTGATTTAGCTTATTGATATGTATTGATGACTGATGACTTATGATTGATGACTTATGACTGATGAGCTCCTGAATGATGCTGTTTAATTTAGTTTTTTTGAAGTGCTGATTAGCTATTATAAGTCAGTATGACTGTTTGATTAATAAGCTGAAAAAATGCTGAATGAAATTATAAAAACTAAAATAATAATATTATAATAATATTAATAATAATAATAATTATTATTATTATTATTATTATTATTACTATTATTATTACTATTATTATTACTATTATTATTATTATTGAACATACCAAAAGTGTCGAGTTGGGCCAGGTAAGCAAAGCCCAATCCTCAAGGCAACCATTGCCCCAACGTATCCAGGGGGCCAGGTCCAATCAATGCAAGGCCCAAAGCCCATACCAAATATCAGTCGACTAAGCCCAACGTCCGACCTATTAGGTCCCGACATAACTTAGTCCGACCTTACAATCCAGACTCTAATACGGGTACGATCAATGCTCTACCCGTCAGTCAGGTCGACCCTTCTTCAAGTGGCGACCTCGATCTAATCACTCAAGCGTCGAGCTAGCTAAGGTAGACGTACATGGTCAAATCTTTCCATAACCGCATCCCTATAAATCAGGGACTGTTTCAGGCACGTTCTCATGACAAGTAACTGCCGCTAAAATCTCGGAGCACATATCGCTCCATAAAAAATACAACAACCATCATCTATAAATACATCATTACTACCAACGGTGCGAAGGTAACTGCCATTTTGTTATCTGAATTCATTATTCAATACATTTTGTGCTATATACAACCGTTATCTTACTCTCACGCCCGAGCGTCTTCGCCGGAGAAACATCCGGCTAGTCGTGGGTTCTGATTTCAGGTCAAGGAGCCAGGTGATTAGTCTTGCCACGTGGAGGATTGCGATAAGCACAATTCTGTGGCATCAGTTTGGTTCCATTGCCGGGAACTGTGCTTTAGCTTGACCTCGAAATTTTTCTCAACCTACAACAATGGTGACTTCAGATGGACATGTATCTGAAGCCTCGCATGGGCACGAGGCTGTGAACAACAACACTAATGCAAACGCTGGAAATCTCAACGTCAATACTGATAACACCAATCTGCCTCCTCCCCCACCAAATCGCCCTCACGGTAGAGCAACGCGCTCTACCAAGCCGATGTTGTTGATGGCGAGAGGTTGCTGGACACAAGAAGAGGAAAATGCCATATGGAGGGACAAGGAGTTCCACCTCCTCCAAAACGTCCAAACTGACAGTTAACATTGGAAACGGGCGGGTCCCTCAACCAATCCCATGAGCAAGAAGGAAATGATGTTGGAACGAGCCCAAATTGGATGATTTGATAGCTATGGAGGAAGCGTAACTGCATCGACATACGTTCGTAAAGAGTGGCTCCCTCTCAAGTCTCCAACGGGCGGCGAGCCGGGAGTGCTAGGCCTAATGAGGGTGTGGGTCAAAATGCCGATCAAAGGATGGTAGTCCGACCTCAATCACCTATCCATGTGCCGAGTAATGACTTAAGGGCTAGCCTCACTGGGAATAGGGAGCAGAGGCTCAATCGATTTGAGGACGCATTTAGAGGCCAATAGAAGCCGACGTGGTTCCCCTGCCAGGACACAAAGATCGGGATCCCATGTGGACAGGAATGGGCGCAGTCGCCTATAAGAGACGAGAGGCGCAGTCGCCACTCGGGGTAATAGGCGCAGTCGCCTACCGGAGATGATAGGCGCAGTCGCCACAAAGGAATGACAGTAAAGATCTCCGGTTCGATCGGAAAGAGCTCCTTCCCACGAGAGATAGGAGAAGCGAGACAAATGACTCCACCCAAGCGAGGAGCCAAAGGTCGAATGTTGTTCCCCCTGTTGGAGAGGACGGACATGCTCGGGAGTGGCTCTAGTGGAAGAGAAAGTTCGAGCAGTGGGAGAATGAAAGGAATAAGGATACTGGAAAGGTTGAACGAGTTAATTTTGCTCTTCGACCTCTATCCAAGGAGATGAGAGACAGTCGACCTCCTCCTAGTTTCGTATTGCCCCTATTGGAAAAGTACTCGTGGGCAACCAATGCCAAGAGTCACATAGCGCACCTGGAAGCCACGATGTGCTTTGTCGCCAATGAAGACGACAATATGTGCAAAGCCCTCATAAGTACCCTCACAGAGCGGCTTTGACGTGGTTCAATGGTTTTGGCAAATGAGTAGCGAGAACCACTGGACATGTTTAAGAACAAAATTCCTAGATCGCTTCTCGGCTGGAGCTCGGAAAGTGACGTCACCGATCTGAACAACTTGGTACAAGCGAAAAATGAGAGCTCCATGAGCTACTTCACCAAGTTTAAAGAAATGGTTGACAAGATTGAAGAGGATCTCACTGACAGAGAGGTGATCAATTGCTTCCGAAGTGGTATTTCCTCGGCGAGACATGGATTATGAACTCACGGTTAAATCTGATCCCACTGACTCGACAAGAGTTGTTCGAAAAGGTTTACAATGTCGCACTGGCCGAGGAAAGGAAGGAAAAGATAAATGGGAAAAGCCCCAAGGTGGAGGTTGCTGATGATAAGAAGGACTCCAACAAGAATGGAGGAAACAATAAAAATGGAAAGAACAGGACAAGGGCGACAGAGAAGGTGCCCGAGACTTTCACTCCCCTAACGGTGAGTCGAACCGAAATCCCGAATGCAATGAGTCAGCTCCACCTGCCCAAGAACCCGAGCAACAAGTTCAGAAGGGAGAACAGCAAATATTGTGATTACCACAAGGACACGGGTCATCTCACGGAGGATTGTTTAGGCATGAAGCGCATAATCCAAAGAATGGTCGAACAGGGAAGACTCGACTGTGAATGTGGTGCCCAAATTTTGTTGGATTCACGCGAGTTTGAAGACATCCGAGTTATTTGAAAAACGGAGTCGCCACGCCATTTTGATTACCTCAAAACTTTGAAAAAAAGGTTTTTACTTGGGTTCGGAGGTTAAGTTACCCCTTGGGAAGAACGTTTGGCGTTCACCCAAAGTGCCTTGCCGAGCAAGTCTCCCAAGATTTCAGTAATCGTGCTTGCTTGCGTGCTTTCTTGTGTGCATGTGTTTGAAAATAAGGAGGGAATGTCCCAAGTCGTCTTCCGGACGTACAAACCATTTATTGGTTGTCGCTCGAGATTTCTTGGATTTTATGTATTCGGGATTATGATCCCGTCCTCATCTTGGACTTGTGATCATCGCATTTTTGGACCTCGGGACTTGCGTGATCAAGAGAATGACTCCCTTTATAGTCAAAGATGAGGTTCTTTAGAAAAGGAGGGTCCTTAGCCCATCAATCCTACACTTTAAGACGGTCGAGCTCATATAGATGCTTCATACTCGTCTTAAGTGATAATCGGAGATATAGAGTTCAAGCTTGTCCCTTTCTAAAGAAATTATGAAACCTTTATAGAAGGAACGATGTAAAGATAGGATCTTTTACACCGGTCCGTTCCAAGGTTGGGGGAAAGGGAGAAATGCATGATGAAAAATGACACTTTAATGAAAAGATGACATTTTTGGGTTTGCAAATGATGCTTTTTTGATTGAAAGACATGATCTTTATGCAAGTGATGCATAAAGATAGGATTTTTATGCAAGTGATGCATGAAAAAGGGTTTTGAATGCAAAGGATGCATTTTTATTGAAAAGATTGGATTTTTATATGCAAATGATGCATAAAGATGACATCTTTATTTAAAAATGGGGGTTTTAGGTGCAAAGAATGCACCTTTATGAAAAAGACTACATTTTTATGACAAATGATGTCTTAATGCATGCAAAAGGGGAAGGGGATGATAAAGATATGATCTTTAACTATGAATGCCAAGTCCCAAGCAAGATATATGAATGCAATGAGCAAGTATATTAATTAAAATGCAAGGTTAGGGCGTGCGAGGTTACCAATGGCTTCCTTTGTTTCTTCGGACGGAGCTAGGAGGAGAGGTTGGTCTTGGGTCTTCAAGGAGGAGGGAGATGGCTTCTTTAGCTTCTTCTTCACCTTCTTGAGCCTTCACCAATATTCTTCACGTCTTGGGAGTGGACCGATTGTGGGTGTATTGTTTTTGGGGTGGTAATGTTGTGTGTTGAAATGGGTAGAGGAGGCCTTTATTTATAGGTAATCTGGATAAGGTGAATGAAGCCGTGCGGCTAAGAGCAATGAGCTAATGCGGCCGTGCGGGCTTATCCTGAATGACTCAAAGCATTCTAGAACCATGCAAGGTGGCAAATTCTAGAACCCTCCTTCCTAATTAAGAAAAACGTGTTTCTTAATTAGGAAGGATCCTCTTCAGCCCTTATTTAATAAAAAACAGTTCCGAATGTTTCCGGACGCTCGGAAGGTTCTGGGAATTACCGGAAAACTTACCGAAATTGTCGGGAAAATTAACCTAAGGCATGAGCCGGATTTGGGTACTTACGAAGCCCTCGGCAACGTCACTTGCAAGGCAAGTGGGGTTGTCGATAGAAAAGGATCCGATCGGCGAATGCCGAGACGGATTAGATGACCGAGACAGTCGAGTGGGTGAACCTTTTGGAAGGCTACCTACGTATCCCGGAGGAATCAAGCCAGCCGTAGTTCGGGATAAGATCCGGCGAGGAAGGGAGAAGAGAAAACGGGTCTCTTCTTTGGGAAAATAGAAAATGACCTAGGAGGTCAAGCAATTGATCCTACTGGGGACATGCTAGAAATGACCAAGGTGGTCTCTATGAGGAATTACTTCATCACTGAGGAGTGACGAAGGAACAGGGTGACCAAAGTGGTCGGATGGCTGGACCTTTTATAAAAGGCTACCTACGTATTCCGGAGGAATCAAGCCTTGATCGTAGTTCAAGCTTTGACTAGATCGAAATGTTATTCCTTCAACTTGGAATAACGGAGATCGAAAGAGAGAGCGAAATGTCATTCTTCCTCCTTGGAATGACGGAGATCGCGAGAGAGATCGAAATGTTATTCTTCCACCTTGGAATAACGGAGATCGAAAGAGAGAGCGAAATGTCATTCTTCCACCTTGGAATGACGGAGATCGCGAGAGAGATCGAAATGTTATTCTTCCACCTTGGAATAACGGAGATCGAAAGAGAGAGCGAAATGTCATTCTTCCACCTTGGAATGACGGAGATCGCGAGAGAGATCGAAATGTTATTCTTCCACCTTGGAATAACGGAGATCGAAGGAGAGAGAGCGAAATGTCATTCTTCCACCTTGGAATGACGGAGATCGCGAGAGAGATCGAAATGTTATTCTTCCACCTTGGAATAACGGAGATCGAAAGATAGAGCGAAATGTCATTCTTCCACCTTGGAATGACGGAGATCGCGAGAGAGGTCGAAATGTTATTCTTCCACCTTGGAATAACGGAGATCGAAGGAGAGAGAGAGCGAAATGTCATTCTTCCACCTTGGAATGACGGAGGTCGCGAGAGAGATCGAAATGTCATTCTTCCACCTTGGAATGACGGAGATCGAAAGAGAGAGCGAAATGTCATTCTTCCACCTTGGAATGACGGAGATCGCGAGAGAGATCGAAATGTCATTCTTCCACCTTGGAATGACGGAGATCGAAAGAGAGAGCGAAATGTCATTCTTCCACCTTGGAATGACGGAGATCGCAGAGAGATCGAAATGTCATTCTTCCACCTTGGAATGACGGAGATCGAAAGATAGAGCGAAATGTCATTCTTCCACCTTGGAATGACGGAGATCGCGAGAGAGATCGAAATGTTATTCTTCCACCTTGGAATAACGGAGATCGAAAGATAGAGCGAAATGTCATTCTTCCACCTTGGAATGACGGAGATCGCGAGAAAGATCGAAATGTTATTCTTCCACCTTGGAATAACGGAGATCGAAAGATAGAGCGAAATGTCATTCTTCCACCTTGGAATGACGGAGATCGCGAGAGAGATCGAAATGTCATTCTTCCACCTTGGAATGACGGAGATCGAAAGAGAGCGAAATGTCATTCTTCCACCTTGGAATGACGGAGATCGCGAGAGAGATCGAAATGTCATTCTTCCACCTTGGAATGACGGAGATCGAAAGAGAGAGCGAAATGTCATTCTTCCACCTTGGAATGACGGAGATCGCGAGAGAGATCGAAATGTCATTCTTCCACCTTGGAATGACGGAGATCGAAAGAGAGATCGAAATGTCATTCTTCCACCTTGGAATGACGGAGATCGAAAGAGAGAGCGAAATGTCATTCTTCCACCTTGGAATGACGGAGATCGCGAGAGAGATCGAAATGTCATTCTTCCACCTTGGAATGACGGAGATCGAAAGAGAGAGCGAAATGTCATTTTTCCACCTTGGAATGACGGAGATCGCGAGAGAGATCGAAACGTTATTCTTCCACCTTGGAATAACGGAGATCGAAGGAGAGAGAGAGCGAAATGTCATTCTTCCACCTTGGAATGACGGAGATCGCGAGAGAGAATGCATTTTGTAAAGAAGTAAGAAGGACTCAATGATTTTTGTAAAGAAAGTGGGATGTACCCGATAATTTTGTAAAAGAAGTGAATTAAAAATGCCAAAGGCAAATAAAATGATCCACAGGGGATAAATTTGTAAAATAAGCCTCGGGGGCCTTTGGAGGAAAAATTTGATTGATATGATTGGAAATGCCGGGGCATAAAGGGTAAAACAGGCCTACGGGGGACAAAATTGTAAAATTGAGCCTCGGGGCAAAATTGCAAAGAGATCTTTGGTCCCTTACTATAAGGATGGAAACGGGGTGACCTAGGAGATTAAACGGCCGATCCTATTAGGAATGTGCCAAATAAAAGGGGGGGGGTGACCAATGTGGTCAGATAGTTGGACTTTTATGAAAAGCTTACGCACCAT
This sequence comes from Adenophora triphylla var. japonica, assembly GCA_022495995.1. Classification (NCBI taxonomy): domain Eukaryota; kingdom Viridiplantae; phylum Streptophyta; class Magnoliopsida; order Asterales; family Campanulaceae; genus Adenophora; species Adenophora triphylla. The sequence goes on from JAFEMH010006466.1 coordinate 76,812, forward strand.
TGAGGAATGGGGAAAGAAAAAAAGGTGACCAATGTGGTCGGATGGTGGACCTTTTATGAAAGGCTACCTACGTATCCCGGAGGAATCAAGCCTTGGTCGTAGTTCAAGCTTCATCTAGACAGGTTAGGAACGATGTCTAGGATCCTTGAGGTTTTGACAATTAATGGAGGTTGTCACCGAGGAAGCTAAAGCTTACGTCACTATTGAGTAGATAGAGGTAGCTATAGCTGGACAAACTTGAGCATACTTCTCAATACTGTGATAGAGGTAGCTAGAGTTGGATTTTTTTGACAATTAGGAAGCTGTCGCCGGGTGTTATCTCGTTATAACGGAAGTAACGGAGGCGCTTTTTAGGAGAAAATGTTATCATTAGCAATTGGCACGTTACTTGGGCCTAAGGGTGATTTTTTCTTGGAAACATGGTAGGGGCCAGTGCGGATGTACATATGGAATTGTGTTTGGGAATCGTTTAAGACATGTTTCAAGCGGGTGGGGTCGTATCCCAGGTGCGGGCGAAGCTATGTTGTTCTTGAGATGTTGTCAACGTGGACTAGGATTCCCTCTTGGCCGAGGCCAGGTTTAAAACTCGGGTCTCGATGAATGTTCCTTTCTCACATTACGGCATTTGAAGGCGATGCGATAGGCTTTACAACCAAAGACTAAAGCATATGTCGAAGTGACCAAACCTCTCTTCTAGGGATGGATGCGACTTATCGGAGCCCCGGTCTGAGGAAGAACTTTCTGCAAAGCCCCATGAAAGATCCTTTCACTGGCAAAGCCCCGATTGGATGAACTGAGCAGGCGAAGTCTTAGGTTTTGAAGAAGTGACTTAGTGAAGCCCCAATCTGATGACCTAGCGAAAATCCCAATATGATTGGTACTGCGGAAGTGATCCTGAGGTTGATCTGACCAAGACTGAATCCATCTAGGGACCTAGTGAAGAACCCGATGTGAACCCCAAAAATGGCTAAAGAAGCCCCAGTTTAAAGGAATGCTTTGACAAAGTTTTCGAGGCAGCCCTAATGCGAATTGTGGCGTAAGAGGAAAACCTATCCTTTTTCTTTTTTTTTGTTTTTAGTCAATCAGTCAACCTGAAGGAAATGTGAAAGAAAATATTCTTAGAAATTTATACATGCAGGGGCATATTTTTCGAAAGGTGGGAATGGATCCCAATTTTGTGTTATTTTGATGGCCTTACTCGACGTAGGCACAAAAACTCGCTTTGGGTTTGACTCTTTTGAGAGAGTATAAGCGTAGAAAGGTTTGTAAAAGTGTATGGAAGCCCTAGCGACGTAAAATCGATGTTTAGCACTATCTTTTCTAAGATGTAGAAAAGGAAGACTTGTCAAGACATCTGAAAACTTGTTTTATTTACAATGATCACAAGATTGCTTAAAACCCTTTATTAATGTTCGGGTTATTCAACCACTAATCTCGATATGAAAAAACATTCTTATTAGTCATGAGGAGAAAGTCAACCAATGCCGCGGATCAAGGTTGGCTGGTGTGAAAGAAAGGTTTGTGTATAGGGAGGTCATTGATGAGACCGGGTTTTCTGGGATCTGACTGTGTCTATGGGAGAGGTCATTGATGAGACCGAATTTTCTGGAATTTGAATATGCTTATGACCGGACCATTACTGGTTGCCTACGTTCCCCTCATTGTGAGGAGCTCAGGTCGCCGTAGTTCGGCCTTGGCCGGACTGTGTTTGGCTTTGGGAAATGTGATTTGTGGTTCCTTTAGTGGAAAGGCTTGGATGAGAGGACTGGATGATGAGGCGTGGGCCTCGGGACGATTCCTTGGCCAAGTCATTCTTGGACGGCTGCTTCTGATTGCTTCCTCTTTCATTGGGGAAGAAAGGATTTGTACGTGCCTACAGGCTTATGAAATGCTTCTGACTTTGCTTCGACCGCCCCATTGTTATCGACAACTTTCATTCTCTGAGCTTTGATTTTTGCCTGTCCGTCAAGCTTTTGATTGGCGGTGCTGGATCATTGGCCTCATTTTTTTTATTTTTTTTGTTTTTTTTTTATGTGACCATTTGTTTTTGCCTAGACTACCCTTTTTGGGATTTTCGGCCTAGTGGGCATTACTCTTTTTGCACTAAGTTTTTTTTTTTTTTTTTTTTTTTTTTTGAAGCACACGAGGGCCAAGGCGAGCCCCTGCTTGAACTTTCTTGATATCCTTGAGGTCTAAGGCAAGCTCTTTGGTTGTTGTCGACATGGGGTCAATCTTTCGAAGCTGAGTGGCCTTTTGTTGTCCCTTGATGTTGCCGCCGTCGTTGACTTGGTCAAGATGAAGGTGGGGGCATGATTGGGAAAGTGTATGGTTTAATGAAGGACTTTTTGTGAAGTAAGGAAAGTGTATGGCTTGATAGAGGCCTTTTGTGGGGTAAGGAAGGTGTATAGGGAGAGCATTGGTTGACTTTCTCACACCGATTAATCGAACGTGAATTATTTCGAGAGATTACTTGTTGAGCAATGCAAGTGATCATATAAAATAAAACCATTTCATTAAATGTAATGTAGGTGTGCAAATAATGTCTTAAGTCTAGCAAGAAAAGAAGAAGACTCTTTTATAGAAAATTGAAGATTAAATACAATGTCCGTAGAGGACTTGATTGAAAAGAAAAGTACTAGAACCTACGAAGGTTGGTAGAGACTATTTTTTTTTTTTTTTAAGGATAGGTAAACCACTAGTCTAGCTACTCTTCACCGGTTGGTGTCGGGGAGCTTGAGCTTTCCTTCGTAGATCGGCCCTTTGAATTTCTTTCTTCGAGATCCACACACTTGTGTCACATGACCATAATGCTTGTGGTACTCACGAGAACTTGGCCTGTTAACTCTACTTGGGTTTCTTGGCTTATAATTCTCGAGAGGTGTGAGAAGGCCTCATTTCACCAAATCGTTGAAAACTTTGCTCATGGGCATCCCAACATCATGTTGCACTTCTTGAATTGACCTTTTATCATAACTTTGTCTTTGGCCCATGGAGGTTCTCAAACTTCCCATCTTCTATCAACGGATCTCGTACCTCAAATAGGTGCAATCATCGGTGTTGTGCCCATGGTATTGATGGAAAAGACGAGTGCTTGGACTCATCCAACCGAATCTTTGGGGTTCTGGGCTTCCAATTCTCCGGTGGCTTTATCGGCTTTTCTTTCATTAGCTCTTCTAGAATCTTGCTTAAAGGCCTCTGTATTGTCAAAGTGAAAGGAGCGAGGTTTTGGGAAACCTTGTTGTTCTCAAGACTTTGATCTTCCATCGTCCAATTGGTTCCAGCTGTTGAATTTAGGTGAAGGAAGCTACAACACCCTTTTCTTTGTGAGGGGAGTGCGAGCCGGGTGCGGTTCTTTGCTTTTGCGTGGCATTGGGTTACACTTGGTGGAATCATTTCCTTGCTTGGCTCGACATCTTGGAGTCGGGAGTATTGATACTCATCATGAGGTCAAGCTTCTCTTGCATCTGTTGTACTTGTTCCATCAATATTACCACATGGGGGTCAGCGGGGACTCTCGGGTTACGGAGCGGCAACAGGACTTGTAGTAGCAAGCGACGGCTGAATTCATTAAGTCCGGTAGGTGACAAGCGAAAACTCGGATCATCCTTTGGCAACTCATGATCGCATTCGGGCGAGTATAGGGGCTTGAGAACATAGCCACATATCTCAAGCGATTATGTGAGGTTGGAGCATAAGCGCGAGTATTGCTGAAAATGAGAGACGAGTGGGTGAAGCCCAATCCGTTACGAGGAGCCGAGAGGGCAATGGGGCCCCGATGAGAGTGGGATATTGGAAAGGGCGAGGAGAAGTGGTCCTTGGCAAGGGATCATATGTGGATGGAGGAAGGTATTGGTTATAGGTGGGAGCCGAGATGGCTACTTACGGAGTCTCATCTTCGACCACCACTGCAGAAGCAGTTGGACTCAGCTGTTACTTGAACTCCATTGCGGCGAAGAGCACCGATGAGCAATGACACACTCTTCATGAACCTTACGGGCATTTTCCAAAGCCGGGACTAACTCTTCCTTCCTAATCATCGATTTCCTGCACCCTCACCGTTTTCTGTCAAATCTCGCCATTCGACTCTACGAGGCGATGAACGATGCGAACCTAAGGTTTTACGAAAAGCCGGCGGACCCAGTATTCTAGCCCACTTCTTTCTCGCTGCGGGAAAGGGACAGGCAAGGTTTAGACTCGGGGATAGGTAAGGTTTAGACTTGAAGGTAAGTGTTTAGGTTAAAGGCTCAAGTAACATGCACTTATCGCTTTAACTTTTGCTCGAAACACATTTTCTCCTAATCCTAATTGATCGGAAAAGATGTGACCTTGGAAGGTCAAGATTGGAAGTGGAGATCGGACCGAGGAGGTCGCGATTAAGGACTTGACCGCGAAAGGTTGAGATGGGAAAATCGAAAATCGGACCGAGGAGGTCTCGATTAGGGTTTGACCATGAAAGGTCGGAATAGAAAATCGGAAATCGGACCGAGGAGGTCTCGATTAGGGATTTGACCGCGAAAGGTCGAGATGGGAAAATCGGAAATCGGACCGAGGAGGTCTCGATTAGGGATTTGACCGCGAAAGGTCGAGATGGGAAAATCGGAAATCGGACCGAGGAGGTCTCGATTAGGGTTTTGACCGCGAAAGGTCGAGATGGGAAAATCGGAAATCGGACCGAGGAGGTCTCGATTAGGGTTTGACCGTGAAAGGTCGGAATAGAAAATCGGAAATCGGACCGAAGAGGTCTCGATTCGGGTTTGACCGTGAAAGGTCGGAATAGAAAATCGAAAATCGGACCGAGGAGGTCTCGATTAGGGTTTGACCGTGAAAGGTCGGAATAGAAAATCGGAAATCGGATCGAGGAGGTCCCGATTAGGGTTTGACCGTGAAAGGTCGGAATAGAAAATCGAAAATCGGACCGAGGAGGTCTCGATTAGGGTTTGACCGTGAAAGGTCGGAATAGAAAAATCGGAAATCGGACCGAGGAGGTCTCGATTAGGGTTTGACTGTGAAAAGTCGGGATAGAAAATTGGAAAGATTAGGGGTTTGACCATGAAAGGTCGAGATAGGAAAATGCAATTATGATTACATTAATTGTTCAAGTTTACTTAAAACAATGTCTTTTATTTATTTCTATTTGGTTGGAAAAGGGGGTTTGCCCTTCTTTTTCGCAACTACTCTAAATCCTGGATCAGTGGGTTCCGTCACTACGTCTATAAGCCCCTCGTATTCCACCTGTATTTCGACCTCCCAGGGTGGACGGCCCGGGCGAGGGTCCTATAGGGCACGCGGATCCCACCGACCGAGAGTAAAGAACGCTCCTATCGGGTCTAGCGGGTCATAGGACCTTTCAACGCACGAGCAATGCGAATTATAGTCAAGGCAATACCGGGAAAGTCTCGTCTCTCTGTCTTGACGAAATTTTGGCAGAGTTTCGTTTGAGCGAATGACGTTTTGACTTTCGGTAATGTCCGAGAGAATAATAGGCATGGGTCGGGCGGCAAAAGCCGAATGACGCAGTGTCACATTGAACTTCGTTGCATATGCGGTGCGTGAGTCAGAATCGAAGTCTATGCCGATCAAGATCTTGCCAATTTTCCCTTGTCGGAATTTTGGCAGAGCTTCGCTTGAGCGAAAGATCTTTTGATTTTTGGCAAAGACTCGGTCTTGACTCTTACGCATTCCGTGCGGGTCAAGGTCAATAGTCAATGTCGGAGTCAAGATCCCACCGATTTTTCCTTGTCGGAATTTCGGCAGAATTTCGCTTGAGCGAAAATCTTGGCTTCCGTTATGAGCTAAGGCTTGACCTTTACGTGGGTATGCAACTGGGCTATATGACACGGACTAGACCAAAAACCAACCAAAAGTCACGGATTTTTGAAACGTGTGACACGGTGTGCATTGGTCGACACCGGCCGCCATGGGGAGGTTGGGATGATTCCGTGCGCGCCGGGAGCATCGTAAAGCATCCGTGGCTGCAGTGGAACCACCCTCGGGTTTGAAGGACGTGCGTGCAAAGTGTACGGGATATATCAGTGCGCGTAGTGTGCGGTCTCCTAAAAATGTTCCTTTTGAGTTAAAACAGAGATTTTCATAATGTGTTTTTAGAGGAATGATTTTCGGGACGGGGAAAATGCAACACGTAAGCACGTAAATTTTTTTCGGGAGCCCCGATCGATCGTGGAGCCGAGTAGCCCCAGCGCTAGGGAGCCCAGATTAACCTCAAATTTTCTGGTGGAATTGCCCGAGGTCGCCGGTCGAGAATCCAGGAGGATTGAGCCGTACGGCGCATGGATCAATTTTCCGGGTTCCACTCCTTTTGTTATTTTTCGGGTTGTTTTCCCGTTTCAAAGTATGCATGATTCCAAGATGCAAATGATGCAATGCATGGTAAAGAAAGCAAGCATGATTAATGAAATCGGCGACGGAGTCTAACCCGCTCAAAGGGAAAAGCTTTCTTTTATTTTTCAAAATTTTTTTTTCAAAAGGGATCTTGGTACGTGGATTGTTAAACCACCGGTTATCCCAACTCCCACGTCGGGGAGTGTATAGGAAGGGTAAGTGGTTTCCACCTATATACCGAGTATCGATTTTTTTATTTTGAAAATAAAAGCTTTTCTCCTTTGGGTAGTCCCCAGCGGAGTCGCCAAACTGTGAATGTGGTGCCCAAATTTTGTTGGATTCACGCGAGTTTGAAGACATCCGAGTTATTTGAAAAACGGAGTCGCCACGCCATTTTGATTACCTCAAAACTTTGAAAAAAAGGTTTTTACTTGGGTTCGGAGGTTAAGTTACCCCTTGGGAAGAACGTTTGGCGTTCACCCAAAGTGCCTTGCCGGAGCAAGTCTCCCAAGATTTCGATGTCGTGCTTGCTTGCGTGCTTTCTTGTGTGCATGTGTTTGAAAATAAGGAGGGAATGTCCCAAGTCGTCTTCCGGACGTACAAACCATTTATTGGTTGTCGCTCGAGATTTCTTGGATTATGTATTCGGGATTATGATCCCGTCCTCATCTTGGACTTGTGATCATCGCATTTTTGGACCTCGGGACTTGCGTGATCAAGAGAATGACTCCCTTTATAGTCAAAGATGAGGTTCTTTAGAAAAGGAGGGTCCTTAGCCCATCAATCCTACACTTTAAGACGGTCGAGCTCATATAGATGCTTCATACTCGTCTTAAGTGATAATCGGAGATATAGGGTTCAAGCTTATCCCTTTCTAAAGAAATTATGAAACCTTTATAGAAGGAACGATGTAAAGATAGGATCTTTTACACCGGTCCGTTCCAAGGTTGGGGGAAAGGGGGAAATGCACGATGAAAAATGACACTTTAATGAAAAGATGACATTTTTGGGTTTGCAAATGATGCTTTTTTGATTGAAAGACATGATCTTTATGCAAGTGATGCATAAAGATAGGATTTTTATGCAAGTGATGCATGAAAAAGGGTTTTGAATGCAAAGGATGCATTTTTATTGAAAAGATTGGATTTTTATATGCAAATGATGCATAAAGATGACATCTTTATTTAAAAATGGGGGTTTTAGGTGCAAAGGATGCACCTTTATGAAAAAGACTACATTTTTATGACAAATGATGTCTTAATGCATGCAAAAGGGGAAGGGGATGATAAAGATATGATCTTTAACTATGAATGCCAAGTCCCAAGCAAGATATATGAATGCAATGAGCAAGTATATTAATTAAAATGCAAGGTTAGGGCGTGCGAGGTTACCAATGGCTTCCTTTGTTTCTTCGGACGGAGCTAGGAGGAGAGGTTGGTCTTGGGTCTTCAAGGAGGAGGGAGATGGCTTTTTTAGCTTCTTCTTCACCTTCTTGAGCCTTCACCAATATTCTTCACGTCTTGGGAGTGACTGATTGTGGGTGTATTGTTTTTGGGGTGGTAATGTTGTGTGTTGAAATGGGTAGAGGAGGCCTCTATTTATAGGTAATCTGGATAAGGTGAATGAAGCCGTGCGGCTAAGAGCAGCGAGCTAATGCAGCCGTGCGGGCTTATCCTGAATGACTCAGCATTCTAGAACCATGCAAGGTGGCAAATTCTAGAACCCTCCTTCCTAATTAAGAAAAACGTGTTTCTTAATTAGGAAGGATCCTCTTCAGCCCTTATTTAATAAAAAACAGTTCCGGAATGTTTCCGGAACGCTGGGAAGGTCTGGGGAATTACCGGAAAACTTACCGAAATTGTCGGGAAAATTAACCGGAAGGCATGAGCCAGATTTGGGTACTTACATCGACGCATACGTGAAGAGGCCTCAAACTGGTGGAGGCGAGCAGCCTGCAGGTGGACAACAAGGACCGAGGCAACCTAGATTGAACTTGGGGGTCATTACAGAGCAAGCCAGTAACACCGCCATCAAGCACAAAATTTTTCAACTCAATAAGGCCCCACATGTGCCTCCAAGGAGAGATGTCAGAGATGATATGATCAGCTTCTACCCCCATGAGTTGGCAACCAATATGGCTGCTAGGGAGCAAGTTCTCGTCATCCCAGGTCTCATAGACGGATGTACGACGAGCAGACTCTTAGTCGACACGGGGGCCTGCAAGGACATTTTATTCTACAAAACTTTCCAGGAGATGGGACTTAATGATGAGCAGCTTGAAAGGTATGATGGCAGGTTGGAGGGCTTCACCAACCATCGAGTTGACGCCAAAGGACAGATTGAGCTCGACGTCGACCTTGGCCAGCACCCCCACAGGGTAGTTTCGAAGGTACAATTTATTGTAATAGATGTGAACAGTGATTACGCTGCTATACTTGGTATTCCAGGTCAGGTCGCGCTTGGAATGGTAGAATCAATTCCTCACCAGCGAGTCAAGTTCCCCACAACTGCTGGAGTAGGATGTGTACAAGGCACAACTCGAGCCTACCTGGATCATGTTCTCAGAGAAAGAAAGAAAAGGGAGTTAGAAATTGAGACCGCAGATGGTTACTTGAAGCCGTCCTGGCCACCAAAACTACTCGACTGTCAACAATCACCAATGTGGAGGAGTCGACCTATCGCTCAAATGACGAGGTCATGATTGAGTCGACACGTCACTCTGAAACCACAGAGGTCGATCCAGATGTAGTTATGGTCGACCAAGTCCTCATAGGCAACCTATGCCTCCGCATCGACAATAACTCGGGGGCCACCACCACCGGCGAGGTTGCGTATAAGCCGGATGATATGATAGCGAAGAAGCTCCACACCCGGGGGCCGAGGAGAGACAAAGGGTCGTAGAAATCATCATTGAAACCCCGCAGCTCGTAGATGGTCCGTAGTTAGAGGTCGTGGATGAGCTAGAGTCGCAATCACTAACCCTTCCTACCCCGACCAAAAAATTCAAATTGGAAAGCGCCTATCCGTCGAGGAGCGAGCGTAAATCATTGAGCTACTCAAGGAGAAAAATGACGTCTTCGCATGGAGAGTAGAAGACATGAGGGGAATCAAGGAAGAGGTCGCCGTTCACCGACTTGAAGTCAACCCGACCATAAAGCCTAGACCCCAAAAATTGAGAAGTTTTGCTCGTGATAAGGAGGAAGCCATAAAAACTGAGGTACAAAAACTTTTAAGTGCAGGGATAATCAAGGAGGCCACTCACACAACGTGGTTGGCCAATGTGGTCATGGTGAAGAAATCAAATGGCAAATGGCGGATGTGTGTCGACTTCACCACTCTAAATCTTGCCTGCCCGAAGGACAGCTATCCTCTTCCAAGAATCGACAAACTAGTTGATTCTATTGCCGGTCACTCCACCCTCAGCTTCCTCGATGCTTATTCAGGATACCACCAGATTAAGATGCACGAAGATGACATTGTGAAAACAGCTTTCCAAGCAGCTGGAGGCATCTACTGCTATAACATGATGCCACTTTGGATTGAAGAATGCAGGGGCGACTTATCAAAGAATGGTGAACAAAGTCTTTGCCTCTCAAATTGGCCGAAACATGGAGGCCTACGTCGACGATATGGTCATCAAAACAAAGACTGGACGTCACGTGGTCGACCTAAAGGAAACGTTCGCCAATTTAAGAGCAAACGACATGAAGCTCAACCCTAGCAAGTGTGTCTTTGGTGTAGCTGCTGGAAAGTTCCTTGGATTTATGGTATCTCAGCGAGGTATAGAAGCTAACCCGGAGAAGATCAAGGCTCTAGTCGACATGAAAGAGCCGACCAGTATAAAGGAGATGCATTGACTTAACGGCAGGGTGGCAGCTCTTGGCCGCTTCATATCTAAGTCAGCAGAGAGGTCTCTCCCCTTCTTCAAAGCGTTGAGGGGGACGAAAATTTTTGAATGGACGACCGAATGTCATTCGTCGTTCCAACAGCTGAAGGATTACCTCGCCACTCCACCTCTCCTGAGTAGCCCGACCACTGGCGAAACGTTGTTTGTGTATCTATCTGTGGGAGACAAGTCAGTGGCAGCAGTCTTGATTAGAGAAGAGGAAGGGCTTCAAAAGCCAGTGTACTACATCAGCAAAGCCTTATCGGATGTGGAGAGCAGATACTACAATGCTGAAAAGGTCGCATATGCTCTAGTCGTAGCTTCAAGGAAGCTGCGAGCTTATTTTTTGGCCCACCCTATCGTGGTACTAACCAATGCGCCCTTGAGAAAGATATTACACAAGCCGGAGAGTTCAGGTCGACTGCTCAATTGGTCAATTGCCCTTACTGAATTTGACATTGAGTATAGACCTCGAAAGGCGCTGAAGGCTCAAGCTCTAGCAGATTTCTTGGTCGAGCTTACGTTCACCAAGGAAGACAGCGAACAACGAGCTCCAAGAGAGAAAACCAAGGGGAAAGAGCCAGAGTCCCAAGTCGCTACTAACCTACCCGATGATTGTTGGAAGGTCTACTCAGATGGGTCAACGACCAAGAGTGTCAGTGGAGCAGGGATAGTGCTAATTGAACCAGAATCTGGGACAGTGTACGAGGAGTCACTAAGGTTCAAGTTTGATGCTTCCAACAACCAGGCTGAATACGAAGCCTTAATAGCAGCCATAGAATACGCCAAGTGTTTTGGAGCGACTAAAATCATGGCTTATTGTGATTCCCAACTAATAGTCAACCAGGTCAGAGGCGAGTACGAGGTGCTTAGTTCCACTCTGATCAAATACTGCGACCTGGTGAAGGAACTAATAAAGGATTTGGAATTCTGGGAGATTCAGAGGATTGGAAGGGAAGACAACGAGCTAGCCGACCTCCTCTCGAAATTAGCCACTTCGTATGAGCCACATGAAGAGCCTATCTCTTTCCTCGAAAATCCGGCTTATGAGAGAATAAAAATTCAGTGTGTAGAGGACACTTCAAGAAATTGGGCTTATGAGAAGTGTTGGATCGAAGAAATGAAGGCGTACATAGAAAGTGGTGAGCTGCCTGATGACGAGAAGAAAGCTCGAGCAATCAAAAAGAAAGCTCCGAGATACGTCATTCAAGGAGGCAACTGCTCGTAAGATCCTACACTCGACCATTGCTAAAGTGCATCCACCCTCAAGAGGTCGCCCTATTGATACATGAAGTACACAAAGTGGGATTTATGGCGGACACCCGGGGCCGTGACTCTTCCGACAAGTTAATCACTTTGGGGTACTACTGGCCGCACATGAGAGCTGATACTCATAACTTTGTTCAACAATGTGATCAATGCCAAAGGTTTGCCAACTTGCCTCATATGCCTACTAACGAGCAGACTCCAGTGATTGCAACTTGGCCATTTGACATGTGGAGTGTCGACTTGATTGGACCCTTCCCTCCCGCCCGGGGAAATTGCAAGTATGTGATCGTTGCCATAGATTACTTCACTAAATGGGTTGAGGCCAAACCATTAGCTCGCATCACAGAGGAGAATGCTATTAACTCCATTCACGATTTCATTTGGTGCCGGTTTGGTTTTCCTCGAGCCATAGTATCAGACAACGGACTGCAGTTCTCCAGAGCCTTCGAAGCAGAGATGAATCGGGCAGGGATCAAGCATTGGCAATCTTCTGTCGCCTATCCTCAAGGAAATGGGCAAGCTGAAGCAATAATAAACCGGTTCTGTCTCGCACTCAAGACAGACTCGTAGGTCAACGCAACAACCGGTTGGGACGAACTCCCCCTTGCTCTTTGGGCGGTTCGCACAACCACTCCGAGGGCCTACTTGGAAACCCCATTCGCTCTCACATATGGATCGAGGCCACGGCACCCGCCGAGCTCATTTCCTACCGCTAGAGTAACATTCTTCGACCAGAGCGTAACAACATCAATAGATTGATCGACCTTGATTTAGTCGACGAGAAGCGAGATACTGCTTACCTGCGAATGGCCAACTACAAGCAAAGAACCAAGAGTTACCACGACAAGAAAGTGAAAGCAAGGTCGTTCCAAGTGGGTGACTACGTACTAAGGAAGATTGAGGCAACAGGAAGGAGAACCCAACAGAATAAGCTATCTCCTAACTGGGAAGGTCCCTATGTGGTTACTCGAGTCGTCAAGGAAGGAACTTACATGATAGCTCATCCTGGGGGAGAAGAGTTGAAGCATCCTTGGCACGCCACTCACCTCATCAAGTATTACTTTTAGCTTTCAACTTCCAAGTTTAAACCTGTTCTAGTTCTAGTTTCAAATTGATGTAAGCATGTTCCCTACTTCAATAAAAAGCGCAGTTTATTCGACCAAACATAGTGTTACACCAATCCCAACAAGCTCGACTTTTAGTCAGCTTCGTTTTAACAAGCTCGATTCTTAATCAGCTTTGTTTATCTGACAAGTCCGACTCTTAGTCGACTTCGTTCTAACAAACTCGACTCCTAGTCAGTCTGTTCTAATTAGCTTGATTCTTAATCAGCTTCGTTCATCTAAACAAGTCCGACTCTTAGTCGACTTCGTTCTAACAAACTCGACTCTTAGTCAGTCTGTTCTAGTTTAGCTCGATTCTCAATCAGCTTCACTCCTTAAAACAAGTCCGACCTAGGGTCGACTTTGTTCAGATGAGTTCGACCCTTGGTCAGCTTCGATGAGATTAACAGGATTGACTCTTAGTCAATCTTGTTACCAAAAGCCATAAGTCTGAGGTTGACTGAACCTTTACAGGACAAGTCGACCTTAGTCTCAGGGTGGCTCGTTGCCCTACTATATCTAGCTCGACACTTACATCAAAAGCATACAACATGAAAGAAAGAGAAGTTAGTTACGATTAAACATAAGTAAGTCTCCCAAAGTGGGCCAAGACTTATTTGATTAAAGCTACAAAAGTACTATGCCTCCCAAAAAATAGGGCCAAGGCATCTAAGTATTCATAAAGCCAAAAAACAAGAAATGTTTGGGACTTGTTCATTACATAACCATCAGTTTCAAAATTCAATCTATGGGATCGCCTTCAACCTGACCACTGGTAGCCGCTTGTTTATCTACAGTTTCCTCCTGCTGGGGGCCAATTGGTTTACCTGACTCAGAAAACCCATGTCTTGGAGTATCACCATCAAAGGCTGGTGAGTCAGGCTCTTCAAGCTCGGCTAAGATGGTACTATAATTAACTTGAGCGACAGGAGGAGGAGTCCAAACTTCAGCTTCGGCGGCCACGTCATCTTTAGCTATGATTTCCAAGTCATTATCATTGTAAGGCACCAAGCTATGTCCCGGTCGAGCCGCCGTATTATAGGGATCTTCTGCAGCCCATTGGGCAAGTTGTTCAACTGAGATATCGAAAGCAGGATCCACTATAATACGTCGAGCCATGTGAGCTCGACCTACATCCCAGAAGGCGCTGGCTTCTTTGGTGACATGAGTATGGAGCTCGTCACTTTCTTTATAAGCTTTCACAGCTTCATCTTTGGCAACCTTCACAGAATTGTTCAGTTCCAGCTCCCATTGTTGTCGAGCAGCATTCAGTTCCTCCTGTTTCTTGGCCAAGGTAACTGGAACCTCCTCCAGCTGCTGCTTTGCCAGCTCAAGATCAGCCGTCATCTTCTTTTTCTCCTCCTTGAGACGGGCGAGTTCACTGTTGGCCTCCCCTAACCTCTTCCAAGCCTCCTCCTTCAATTTGATTTCATTATCCTTCAAAAGTTTCAAAGCTTCATAAGAGTTATCCAAGTCCGAGTACTCCTACTTCAGTTTGTCAAACTCTCCTTTCAACTTTGTATGGTCTTCTTTCAACTGAGCTTGATCACCCTCCAGCTTCCCCAATTCCTCGTTCTTATGAGCCAACATAGTCTTGGCCAGCTTCTCCTGCTCCTCTGCCGCCTTCCAATAAGTGGTGGATAAATCAATCATGGCAAGAGACTGAAATGACGAGTAGATACAAGAGGTCAGATCAAATGAAAAGAAAGGAAGAGAAAACAGCAAGAGGAACGAGTACATTAAAGGCTCAAGGGTTACCTCGGAGGAAGCCAGCCCAACTCGAGCTCGACAAGCTTCTGGAGTCAATGGCTTGTTGGTAAACTCTCTGATTAGGTCCTGATCAGCTCCCCTCCTGACAATCACCTGGCCATATTCCAATTTTGGATACTCCCTAGCCAAGCTGTTGATCCTGGTCAAAGGAGTCACATCACTCAGCTTAGCAACCCGATTCTGAATCAACTCGTCATATGAAACTTGAATAGGGGAAGCATGTGGACTTCTGACTCCAGTCTCCACTGGCTCACTAGCACTGACTTGATTGGATGTCGAGCTCACTATTGATGACCCAATCTTAATCCTCTTGCTTAGAGGGGCAGTATCATCTTCATCATCCTCCTCCTCATCTAACTCGATCACGGGTGATTTGGCCTTGGAAGATTTTTTGGTTTTGGCTTTGGCTTTGGCTTTGGATTGGCCACGAGTCCTGGTCTTTCTAGCCTCCCTAGCTGGCTCCACAGCTTGATCAGATATGTCGACCTCTTCAGCGTCGACCTCTTCCATTCCTTGAGCGACATCTCCAACTTGGTCCCCCTCCAGTTTCTCAGGATTCTCCTCCACCGGTATAGAATTAACAGGGTCCACATCCACCGTCTGCAAAATATCATGACGGAGAACACCCTCTCTCTCCCGATGTTCTTTAGCATTGGCTGCTCCGCAACTTCTCTTGCTCTTCCTGATGTCAATGGTTCGGCCCATACTCGCTTCTTGCTCAGGAGTTAAAACTGTACCAAAGTTAAAATGATCAAGGGATAGGTCGACATACAAAATTTCTGCATACGAGCAAAAAGTTCTATGTACGAATTAAATATGTGTGAGCTAATTATTCTACATACGAGCAAAAAGTTCTATGTACAAATCAAGTTCACAAATAAACAGTTAGCAAAGGTAGGAGGGATCAAGGTACAGTGAATGGTCGAGTTCTTACCCCCGAAATGTTCTACCCGCTCCTTACAATAGTTGGCAGTTTTCTTACAAAAGTGGCACTCTTTCCCAAATCTGAATCGAGCTCCCTCATGGGTGACCCAATCTGGATATCTTTGACATCTAACTACTGGAACCATGGGCACTACCTCTCCTTCACCGACCATCAATCCAGCTCGGATGAAATTATTCTTGTTGGTTCCCAGGGCATCCCAACTGATAGCCCCCTTTTTGGTAAACTCCACCAACTTCTTGTGCAAATCATTATGCCAATATGGGGCCCAGTAGTTATTCTCATCTACACCAGTCGTATCAGCATTGGGCAAGGGAAATTCCCATCCTCTTCTACTTTCCACCACCACCACGTAAGAGTTCCATCCACTAGCCTTACCAAGAAGATTGGCAAACAGTTTGGGAGACTTTGGCTTGGAAGGAGTACTTATACCACTATCTTTATCAAATTTAATGCTAAAAAACTCCTTAAACACCCTCATGCAAGGCTCATACCCTAAGAATCTACAAACCATAATGAAGCAAACCAGTACCCTACAGGTGTTGGCTCCTAGCTGAAGTGGCAAGGCATCAGTGCACTCTAAGAACTCATTTATGAAAGGGTCAAGGGGTAATCTCAAACTAGCTTCGAATTGGCCATAGTAGAAGGCCACCTTGGTAGAATCCTCCTCGTAGGTGTCCCCAAATTGGTTAAAGAAATCCCCCCTGCTATACAAAGTAACACTAAATTCCTTCCTATTAACCTCACAAAAGTCATGTATCATGCTCAAGCGAGATGGAAAATTCTGCTTCCCTCTAACTGGCCTTGGGGGAACGTAACCCCTTTCATTCCTGCCCGGCACCACAGCAGTCTCAAAGGCATCAACAATACGTGGGCTTGATGAGGTCGATGCATGGACTTCTCCTTGAGTCTCCATACCTGTACAAGAAGAAGGGGAAACAGGGGAATCAGTTCTACATGAAGTCTCAGGAGTCCTAATAGACGCACTAAGGGGCGACCTATATTTTCCTGGGAATCCAATTCTGTTTCTAAGGAAGGAAGGTTTATGGGTGCTCTGAACATAGAATACGGCAATATGGTCGAGAAGCTCATGAAAGAGGTGAAAGGGTTCAACCCTTGGGTCGTTCGTTCCTAAGATACCTAAACTCTCTCCCACAGGCAAGGTCAATTCAGTAAAGTGCAAGCCCCAACGGGTCAAAATCGAAGTGCATTCCTCAATGGCTATCTCCCTCCACTCTCCGTTTAAATGTTTATAAACCCTACGGTTGACATTACAGTACCCATACCAAGCCCCAGGTTCGGTGCTAAAGGTCCTAGCCATGGTGGAATTGGAAAATTACGGAAATAAAACCCTAATACTGAGAGGCAAGAAAGATACCTTAAAAGTAGCTCGAGTGAAGAAAGATTACAGACGGAGATGATTGATTTATCCGATTGCCCTCTTCGCTATTTTCGCCGGAATTCAAGGAACCAGAGACAGCAAAAGTTGTAAATGGAGAAGGATTCTTTTTTTTTTTCTTTTAAAAAGAAGGGGATCAACACATTTCACCGCTCCCCCCTTGATGCACTTCACAGAGGCGCCTAGCTATGCTAGGGAGGGCAATGTCATTCCCTCTAACCACTGGTGGGGGAATCGAACCCATGACCTCCAGGTTGAAAGCCATGAACTCTAACCGTCAGGCTGTGCAATGGAGAAGGATTCTTGAATTTATATCTTCTTGAATTGGAAAGGGCAAAGGGAAATTCAAAATTAATTTTCCTAATTAATTACGGAAACAGTTTCCTAGGCGGACTCTCAAACGTCAAAATTGTAATCATTATGGCAAAAACGGCGCTCCTTCATCTTTGACCGTACATCGCCGACGTCCAGGATCGTGCCACGTCACCTTGGGTCGACTAACCCTCAGAACGAGTAGAGACCCTCGAGTAACAACAATTGCCATCAAAAATTTCCTTAACTTCCTAGTCGACAAAGTCAACTCGAAAGTTGGGGGCCACTGAACATACCAAAAGTGTCGAGTTGGGCCAGGTAAGCAAAGCCCAATCCTCAAGGCAACCATTGCCCCAACGTATCCAGGGGGCCATGTCCAATCAATGCAAGGCCCAAAGCCCATACCAAATATCAGTCGACTAAGCCCAACGTCTGACCTATTAGGTCCCGACATAACTTAGTCCGACCTTACAATCCAGACTCTAATACGGGTACGATAAATGCTCTACCCGTCAGTCAGGTCGACCCTTCTTCAAGTGGCGACCTCGACCTAATCACTCAAGCGTCGAGCTAGCTAAGGTAGACGTACATGGTCAAATCTTTCCATAACCGCATCCCTATAAATCAGGGACTGTTTCAGGCACGTTCTCATGACAAGTAACTGCCGCTAGAATCTCGGAGCACATATCGCTCCACCAAAAATACAACAACCATCACCTATAAATACATCATCACTACCAACGGTGCGAAGGTAACTGCCATTTTGTTATCTGAATTCAATATTCAATACATTTTGTGCTATATACAACCGTTATCTTACTCTCACGCCCGAGCGTCTTCGCCGGAGACACATCCGGCTAGTCGTGGGTTCTGATTTCAGGTCAAGGAGCCAGGTGATTAGTCCTGCCACATGGAGGATTACTGATAAGCACAATTCCTGCAGCATCAATTATTATTTTTAGTATTATTATTATTATGTTATTATTATTATTATATTATTATTATTAGTATATTATTATTATTATTATTATTATTACTATTATTATTATTATTATTTTATTATTATTATTATTATTATTATTATTATTATCAATTTTTTATTATTATTTATTATTCTTATTATTATTTTTGTTATTATTATTTATTTTTATTATTAATATTATTATTATTTTATTATTTTTACTATTATTTTACTATTATTTTATTATTATTATTATTTATTATATTATTATTATTATTATTATTATTATTATTATTATTATTATTATTATTTATTATTTTTTATTATTATTTTTTATTATTTTTTAAATTATTTATTTTTATTTTTATTTTTTATTATTATTTTTATTTTATTATTATTTAATTTAATTTAATTATTATTTTATTATCATTATTTTTTTATTTTTTTATTATTTCATTATTATTATTATTATCATTATTATTATTATTTTACTGTAAATACTTTACTGTTCACAAGTGCTTTTTTTATCTCAGCACTTTTCCTACTGCTTATGACTTATAAGTGATTTGTGCTTTAATTGACTTGTACATGACTTATGACTTATTTTTCAAAAACTGAATTCAAACGATACTAAAATGACTTACGAAAAGTAATAAGTCATAAACAGTAGGAAATAAGTGATATCAAACAGGCCCTATATATATATACCCATCAAATTTACAAGAGTAACTCCAATAATAATGTGTAAGCGTGAATTTATTTGAAATTTTGCATTTCGGCGGGCTTTTAGGGCAACTCTCACCCAATGGGAGGTATCAAAATCAAATTTCAATTATCATCTTATCATATACTCACTCCGTCCCAGCCCAATTGAGACTTATTTCCTTTTTGGTCCGTCCCAGCCCAATTGAGACTGTCCAAAATGGAAGAAAATCTTTACTATTTTCCCTACTTATTCTCTATTCTCTTTTACTTTTACACTCACAACACCAATCAAATCACTATTCCTTCCACTCATTTCATCTGCTATTTAATTTTTCATACTCACAACATTTTCTTTCACTTTTTCTCTCTCTTACTTTTCCTTAATCTGTGTGCCCAAAAATTTGATCTCAATTGGGCTGGGACGGAGGGAGTATAATATAGGTAGCAAATGAAAATATGACACAGGTGAAAACAGAATTTTTTTTAAATAAAATAATTATATTTTTTTTAAAAAAATAGATTTTTTTAAATATTTTAAATTATTTATTTTAATTATTAAAATGTCTTTTCAATTAAATAAAATATTTTAAATGTGAAATAAAATTTAAAATATGGAAAAAAAAAAATTAATTTTGCTAACTCATGCTAACTCCTCCTTGAGATAAAAATATAGTACCATATGAATAGTGATTGGAAAAGTACTTTCCACTAACTCCTTCCATTGGAGTTCCTTGCGGGTTTGTTAACTTATGTCGACGTGATAATAGAGTCCATGACCCTTTACTTTACGAGGTTAGTAATTGAGGGGAAGAATTTGAGAGGAGAAAATAATTTGAAATGGAAAAGCTCAATCTGTGGGCAAAGACTTCATCCGCCATTGTAAAAATGGTAAGGTGTTTTCCAAATCAAAATCAAACTGATGACGAACCCCAAGTAAAGGCGGCGGCCGGCGGTAACTTGCCGTTGGAATTGATCTATGACATTCTTTCCCGACTCCCAGCCAAAAGCGTTGGCCGATTCAGGTGCGTTAGTAAGCATTGGCAAACCCTTCTCTCCGACCCTCAATTTCTCAATATTCAATTTACTCGCAACAATCATCAAACCAAAGTCATTCTCTGCCAAGATTACTCTTTTCTCTCCATCGATTTGCGCAAAAATTGTAATAGCCAAAGTGACCCAGTCGGAATTTATGAAACCCTAAGTTTCGAGCCTACGAATATTAGATATACGATTCGTGGTTCATGTAATGGTTTGCTTTTATTATATGATTCTAAGAATTTGGAGCTATCCATAGCGAATCCAATTACTCATGAATCACGGCAGCTGCCAGCATTTCCTAAAAACATTCAACGTCATTTCTGTAAATTTGGATTTGGTTATTGTTCTAATGATGATGAATATACTGTTGTCCTAATCTCGGATCATACTTGTATTAGTCCGGTTTTTATGTTGAAAAGGAACTTGTGGAAGAGAGTTTGGAAGTCTCCTTTAAGTATTGATTCTTATTGTGGTGCTTTTGTGAATGGGGCTATACATTGGATATGTTCTTGGGATTCAGGCCATTCCAGGATGATTTATGCATTTGATTTAGCTGGTGAGAGGTTCCGGGAGGTCGAACAACCCGAGGGTTTGAGAAAGGAAGATGGGTTTTTTATAGATATTCTTGGTGGGTGTCTTTGTCTTGTTGTTCGTCATAAGAATTTAGCGAATATTATTTGGGTGATGAAGGAGTATGGAGTGAGGGAGTCTTGGACCAAGTATGTAGCTTGTTATTCGCGAGATTATAGAAATATTCAGCCTTTGTTTTTCTGGAATGGTGACGAATCCATAGTTGCAGTGGGTCAGTGGAGACTTGTTTTGTGCCATTTGAAACAAGAAACATCGGCATCTATACAGGTTATTGGAGAAGGAACTCCAGAACACTTTTATGGCGGCATGTGGACTTTTGTTGACAGTCTTTTCTCTCCATATAGCAGCAATGCAGTTGAAGGACCGAATCGGATCCAAGTATAATAGGTATACTCCACTCTCAACTCTTGTCATTCTGTTATGTTGTTTGTTTGGAAATTTACTCGTATGATTGGCTGTGCTCAATAGTGTAATATCATTCTATCCTGAACTGCTTAGGGCATTCTATCCTGTATATCCCCTTATTGATGTCACTGGCATAAGCAAAAGCCTTAAGAAGTGCATTGGGAAAAATGCGGTCCATAAACGGATTGGACTTAAAGTTTATATTCAGCCAAAGATATTACCAAGCGGATGATGAACATTTGTACCTAAAGCGAAAAATGATTCCCACATAAGAAAAATTATAGAAATATGCAAATGCATTGATGGGTAATTTAGAAAGTGTAGGAGATGGAATACTTTTGAATTGTCCTAAAATTATTAATATTATAACAGTCGTCATGATAGTTTGTTTTGTCTTATAAAAAACTAGCCTAAGCCCGTGTCCAAGGCCACGTTTTTTTTTTAATTTTTTTAAATTTTTTTTTTTTAATTTAATTTTTTTTTTTTAAATATGCCCGTGTCCAAGGCCACATTTTTTTAAAACTATTTTTTTTTTTTTAAAAAAATAATTAACAAAAAAAAAAATTTTAATTAATTAATTTTTTTTTTTTTAAGGGCAAAATGGGAAAGGGAGTGAATAGTGAGGGCAAAATGGTCATTTCCGCGGATGGAACTATTCACACCACTGTTCAAAACAATGGTGTGATTTATAATATAGATGATTCAACATGTCAGTATCAAGATTCTCTCACGATGGTTTTCCTGTTTTGCAGTTTGCCTCCGGCAACAATCGCCTCAGGCTACTAGTCAACAACTGCTAGTATGGAATCTGATTTTGCTACCGGAAAGCCAATATTGTTGCACCAAAGTCTAAACAAGCTGTGGTTGTCTCAAACGGTTCCTTCTTGCTTTAACTAACCCCTACAATGGATTGTATTACTCTTTTTCAAAATGTGCTCACTACGTTAACGAATTCGCTTAAAATTTAATGAAATTTAGCCACATTACCTCACATGACTAGTTTTGATAAATACGACCTATAGTAACTGGTTTTTTGGTGAATTAATTTGTAATATTTCTTATAAACTATGTGCTAATAACATTTTATATTCAAAAAAGTTGTACTCTTAATCATACATGTCAACAATGTTAATAAATTGGTTGAAAACTTGACGAACATCATTCACGTTAAGTCACGTGATTAAATTTCTTAGGTTTTTAGCGAATATATTAACGGAGTGAGCACATTTTGAAAATTGTGTAAGTTCAGTGAGAATATTTTGAAAAAATCTAATGTTTAGTGATGAAAATATGATTTTTGCCTAAAACTAAATGTGTTTGTTGATTATTTAATTTTTTTTTTTACTTAAAACAATATACATGGTTCGATTTGAAAGAACGATCAAAAGTGTAATGAATATTTTGTGAATTCTAAATAATTCTTCATGCAGTAATTGCTTCTATGTATAAGCACATGAGGTATGACCTATATAGATTGACATCTCATGATAAGCTTCTTTTTAACGGGATTAACGAAAATTGAATGTTCATTCTTAACATCCTATTATATTTGAACACAATGATTAGGTTAATTTGTTTTCTTCCTCAATTTGGCCGTCAATTAATAACTGAAATAAAGAAAAGTGGTGTTTACGCAAACAAATTAAGATGTTTATTATGGGAGTATTAAAAGTGAATATTAATGCTCTTATGTTCACTCTTCTATGCATACATTCAATTTTGAAATAGGGGAGGAAATTAAAAAAATCATTTGGAGATTGTCGTGGTGAGTAGTAGTGATAATGGAAAAGAAAGCTAAAAAAAATAAAAGCTAGAATATTGGTAAATGAAGGTATCATATTACAAGGAGTGCATGTACAGAGACATTAATCTTCGTTTGTCTTTAGATAACCACAAAAGTTTCCCCAATTAAGATTTTTCTTGTTCAATAGTCTTCTGGGGAGGTCTTTTTGCCGCCTCAGAAGTGTATCGAAGTCATGATTGCCACGTCACGTATTTCAGATCCTCATTTCATTAAGTTACACAAGAGTCTAACTAGCATGATGTGAAGGTCTTAATTTTTTTCTAGGATACACCGTCACATGGGGGGTAAAGGCGCAACACGCAGAGGTGATCAGAATATATCAACTATCAACTTTACATGTATTACAAATTTGAATAGGCAAATAGGTTTCACTTCTTGAACTTTGCAGTAGTTTCTTAAGCAGTGATTATGTTGTTTCGCATAATTGAAGAACTCTCGATCGGGAGGGGCCGTAGATTCTCTACTCTGGTGAGATAGTTCACGCCAAAGAGTTCTTTTGCGTTGTCGAACTCATCTTTAGGTCCGCTGGCCGGGAAAAGGGGCGGAGTGGGCAGCTGGACCCGCATCTCTTCCGTTGGTTTTTGCATGCAGCACATGCATTATTCTTGGCTCTGTAGCCGTCGGCCAGACCAGTTGACCCCATGGTTTCTTGTAGGATCTTGATTTTGATTTGGATCTTGACCTTGACCTTGACCTTGTGTAAGCATTTCAATGATTTGTGTTTTTGTTTAGCGGCGTTGAAAATGTCGACGGATTCGCCGGTGATTTGTCGTTTTGCCGGCGAGAATGGAGGAATTTCCAAATTAAGGACTATGGTGATTGGGAGATAAAGTGAATTTTTTCCAGTTTTGGTGTGTGTTTAGTGTGTGTAATTAACTGATGGATCTCTTAACGGATTACGGTCTTTAAAAGAGATAGTATAATGTGGTGGGTTGTTTAATTACGAAAAGGCAATGATTTACTACTTTGGTCATGTCACTTTTTATGGATAAATTTAATTAAATTTTAATGAATAATTTATATTAAACTATTTATTTTAATAATGAAAATTGATAATGCTTTTAATAATACATTAATAACAAATTTTAAAATTTAATTTGAGAAATTATTTTTTTTCTTTAATTAAATCAACCACCACAAAAGAAAATGAAGGAAAAGGAAAACAAGAATATATATGTATTACAATTGTTCCTGGCTAAGAGACTTCTTATGGGAAAAGGAAAACGAAATTAAAGGAACAAAATCAAAAAGGAAAACTTAATTAGGAAACTAAATCTCGTCAGAATTGGTCTTGGGCGGTCGCCCACCGGGACCTGGGCGGTCGCCCACTTCAAAAGACGTTTCAACTTTGTTTGGCTTTGAGCGTGGGCGGTCGCCCATTTGGCTTGGGCGGTCGCCCATCTGCACAGAAGAAATCACGTCATTTGAAACAGGAGCTGGGCGGTCGCCCATAACACCTGGGCGGTCGCCCACTTTCACAGGAACATCAGGATCGTCTTCACACCCTCCCTCAAGTTGAGCATGGGGATTTAGAATGCCCAACTTGCTAACAAGTAAATCAAATTGTTGTTTTCCAAGAGCCTTAGTAAAAATATCTGCCAGCTGTGTCTTAGTAGGAACATAGGAAGGAGAAATAAGGCCATCCGAAATGGCATCACGAACAAAGTGGCAGTCAATTTCAATGTGCTTTGTCCGTTCATGAAATACGGGGTTCTTGGCGATATCAAGGGCTGGCTGACTATCGCAGAAGATGTTGATCACGTCATTTGAAACAGGAGTTGGGCGGTCGCCCATAACACCTGGGCGGTCACCCACTTGCACAGGAACATCAGGGTCGTTTTCACAGAAAATGAAACTATCTTCGTATTAAGAGGGAGTGAGTATGAAACTTCTCGATTCATTTCTTGGTAAAAAAATCATCACCAGATAGATAAGGGGTTAAGTCCGCATCAAACTTTGATCAAACCTAGAAAACCGATAATTAATTAACCTAACAAGCATTTTTTTTAGTATTTTAGAGAGTGCCTATTCTTCCCATATAGTACGTCAATTTTTATAGATCGCAAAATCTCTAAGAAAAAATTGTTTTACACTCGCTTTGCTTTAGTGTAAAACTTGTTTTCAAAATGAGGAATTACATTTTTGTAAGTAAGTGAAACATTTTTTAAAGGCGGTGACATTTTTGTAAATAATCGAAACTTGTAAAAACTCACTTACACTTTCTAACACTATAACTGACATTTTTCAATGCTATAACCGATACTTTTTAACACTCGGACTGACACTATTTTCAATACTACCACCGGCACTTTTAACACTACAATCGGCAATCCTTAACAGTACAATCAACAATTCTTAACATTACAACCGACAATCCTTAACACTACCACTGGTCCTCTTTTAGCACATGTTAAAAGTGTCGATTTGAATGTTTGTAAGTGCCGTATTGAAATTTGATACTCCCTCCGTCCCATTAGTATTATCACAAACACTGTTTGCGCGGGAATTAAGGAATATGATATTTTAATAAAATATTGTGAGTGTAAAAGAATGAGTGGAGAGAGAATGAGTGGAGGGTGTAATAAATTATAATAGTGTTGTGAGTATTAAAATAATGTAGGAGAGAGAATGAGTGGGGTTGGGTGAATATTTTATTAATATAAAGTTTCCTTTTTGGGAGTGTGCGGATATTAGCGGGACGCCCAAAAAGGAAAGTGTGCTAATATTAGCGGGACGGAGGGAGTATTTTATAATATTAGAACCGACACTATATGACATTAGAACTGACACTTACAGAAACCCGTTTTTTCGTATCTCTTAGTGTAAAATACGTTTTTCATAAGACTATTTCTTTATAGATAAATATAAATAAATTTTAATTAATAATTTATGTTAACTTATACCAACTAAGGGTATGGCCAATACCAACTACAATTTTCCGTTGTTGATCATATCCCTGATAGCGAGAGCGGGATTGAACATGACGAAAGTGAACAAGGACATTAGAACAGGTCCTAAGATCAACAAGTTCACCCTCACCACTAAATGTCAGAATGAAAAGAGAGGTGCGGGGTCATCTAGGGGACGTCAGGTTGAAGATGATGATGATGATGATGAGAAGGAGGAGGAGGATGAGGCTGATGAATGGCGAGCAGACCCGACCGAGGGTGTTTATTTTCTGTCACAGCAGGTTGGCTCCCTGGAGAGTCAGATGGGACAGCTATCCACACGCGTGGAAGCGGAGATTGAGGCGGCCCAGGCTTGGAGGGCACATCAGACTTTTCAGTTAGAGGAGCAAACTCGGTTGCTCTAGACTCTGCTGGGACGGATGCCACCAGCACCGGGAAGTGGCTCGAGCCATGGTGGCCCATATTGAATAGTTTCATACTTTGTATTCAAGTTTTAAATTTCTTTGCAATTTCAATTTAGTGAATCTGTTTGTTAAATTTTGAAACTCGTTGTTAATTTCTTTGTTAGTGGTTAATTACTTCTTTAATTATCCGAATCTTGATGTAATTATACTTATGCTATGATTTTTGCGAGTTTTAAACATTTATTATTGTTTGATTATACTTTTTTATTTATTAGCCAAAAGAAAGTTCAAAATGGTCCTATTTTGAAATGGAGAAAATACTTATGCATTTGTGCTAGTAAATTATATAGAAGCAAATCCGGCACTACCAATGCCGATCTTATCTTAACTGACAAATCTGGCACTGCCAATGCCGTATTTATCTTAACTTACAAATCCGGCACTGCCAATGTCGAATTTATCAAATCTGAATTTTCCCTTTAAAAGAAAGGATCAGTTTCATTATAACATGCTTCATACAAAACCCAAAAATGGATCCTAGTCTCCCCTGCCATTCCAATCGACGTCCTCATTCCTCCGGCCAAACATCTGTTGTGAAATTGGAGGGATCACCACATCCACTAGCCCATACTAGCAGTCATCAACATGGAGAAAATAAATCAACACATGATAATATGAAAGAACAAGAACACCACACACACAAGAACACAAGAATTGTTAACCCGGTTCATTCACCAACTCGTGAACTACGTCCGGAGGCACCAAGCCAAGATATCACTATAATAATATATGAAGGATTACAACTTTACATATACACTCACACAGATCTAGCATAGTAACTCTCCATGAGCAATCTCTCATATATATTATCTCACCTCCCCAAGAACACACAAAATAACACAGTCATGGCCGGGTTGTAGGATCGCCCCCATGGCTCTCCTAGGCCCCCGGCCCCCCCTCGTAGATACTATTTTGTGGCTCTCCTTGATATCCTAACTTTTCCCCTCTTTTTGGTACAAATATTATGGTGGTAGTCACAATATATTTATAGGGATACAAAGCCTATTCTTAATCAAAACCTGATTTACCCGGAGTCCTTGACATGGAAGGAGTATCACATAAATTAGGAATACTAATTTGTTACCAAATTAATTCCTTTCCAAAGACTCCTTACACGCCACTTGCAGAAAACCGTCCGTCACATTCTGTTCTACTGGACGGTCGCCCACCTCCTCTATGGGCGGTCGCCCACTGTTAGTACCCGGTCCGAAAAAAGGTATTCTAAATACTTGGGCCCGGTTTAATTAATTAAAACCCCAAAGATCCAAGTGTCCGGCCCCGGTTAAACAGAAACCCTAAAGAAGGAATCTCATTATTAGGTCAAAACCTGCGCCGTCGCTGTCAGCTTGGAAAGGACGCCAGTTGGAAGAGCCGATCGGCCCTTTGCCCGTGCATTGGCCGATCGACCCTTTTATTTAGAGCCGATCGACCCTTCTATCCTAGAGCCGATCGACCCTTTAGAGGCCCAGCCCGGTTACCGAACACTATAAATAGGGGTGCCCGGCTCCCATTCTCAACACACAATTTTCTCCGGGAGAAGCGAGCTACACTTGCTTTAACCCTCAGTTCTTCTTTTTCCTCTCGAATCGCCAAGATTCGACCCCCAAGTCTTGCTACAATTGGTAAGACTCTCTTTTTAATATTCTTGTTCTTTATTATTGTCTTTATTATTATTGTTTGCATGCTTAGTATATTTTAATTGCTTTATTTCTTGCTTATGCCATATATGCTAGATTTAGGGTTGTTTTAATTATGCTATAGCCGAGGATGATCTAAGGTTTCGCCCTAAGAAACCCAATGGATCTAGGAACTATTGCTTTCCTTCCACCTTAGTTATAATTGTCCCATGATCAACAATTCCCCAAGGATGAACATTGATTAGTGCACCTTCCGAGGGCCTAACTCAAAGGTTCTAGGGTGTGATCATTAATTAATTCTTTCTCTCCCCTCCTCCTTATGCATGATCCCGTTTCTTCTATCTATTCCTGTAAACACCGCACACAACCAACACCCCACATGCTAGAAAGACCGATCCGTCGGGCAATAGGAGTGATAGCGTTTCTTCTTCTGTTGTAACTTGACCCCCGAACCCAATTAACTGTTTAGCCTTTTTTCAAAGCTTTGGGCTATATCAAAGTGGCGTGGCGACTCTCAAAATTTAAACTAATATTTTAATATGGTTTAAAGCGAGTGTCACTAGATGAATATCCCATTTCGGTCCAACATTTTCATGATTAATTATTTGAAACTTCCGAATGCGCGTTGCATCGGGACGGGGTATTCACAGTGGCGACTCTGCTGGGGACTGTTTTGAAATTTTTTCAAACTAAGTGGGTCAGACTTTCGTTTTCTTGTATGGTGTTGTATTTTACTTCCTTCTTTTTCTTTCTTCTATTCTTAACTGTTGCATTGCATGCATGCATCTCCTAAAAAAAAAATCTTTCTTTTTTAAAAAAAAAAGGGAATTAGACTTTTCACCTCACACTACCACTAGAGTCCGTGTCACACTGCACAGACACCCTTTAACCCATCGGAGAAGCCAAAGTGCGGGAAGTGTGGTGATCATGTCGCCTCCCTTCCGAGTCTCACTTGGCCATCCACTCATCAGTGCGCTTCGGCTGCACGGTGGGAACCTGAAACCTAACCCTTGTGTCACCCACTTTACTAGGAATACACTCCATGTGACCGGTTGGTTTAACTAGCTTTTTTATGTAGACAATTAATAAGGTCTTTATGTTAAGTCGCTACGAACCAATGATAAGTCAAGATCTATTGAGAGATTAAAGGCACTAAAAAATTGATTTCCTTTTAAGAGGACGTGCCATGTAAGGTCAAGCGCTTGTTAAAAGATCTTGTCTTATCATGGGTCTGTAGTACTTCCCATAAATATCTCTTAAATGTCTATATGAGACGGTTAGTCGTTAGGATCCACCACTTTAGGACCTTTAGTTAGTTGCGAAAAAGGGGTATCCCTTCCAACCAAGAGTAGGTTCTATAAAAAATAAATAATAGAGGGCTTTTTTGTAAATAAAATGCTTAACTCATTTTTAGGACCCTTCGGGGTCCGCTCTTCATTTCTAGGACCTTTCGAGGTCCACTCTTCATTTCTAGGACCTTCCGAGGTCCGCTCTTCATTTCTAGGACCCTCCGAGGTCCACTCCTCATTTCTAGGACCTTCCGAGGTCCACTCTTCATTTCTAGGACCTTCCGAGGTCCACTCCTCATTTCTAGGACCTTCCGAGGTCCACTCCTCATTTCTAGGACCTTTCGAGGTCCACTCTTCATTTCTAGGACCTTCCCAGGTCCACTCTTCATTTCTAGGACCCTCCGAGGTCCACTCTCCATTTCTAGGACCCTCCGAGGTCTACTCCTCATTTCTAGGACCCTCCGAGGTCCGCTCCTCATTTCTAGGACCTTCCGAGGTTCACTCTTCATTTCTAGGACCCTCCGAGGTCCGTTCCTCATTTCTAGGACCCTCCGAGGTCCACTCCTCATTTCTAGGACCGTCCGAGGTCCGCTCCTCATTTCTAGGACCCTCCGAGGTCCACTCCTCATTTCTAGGACCCTCCGAGGTCCACTCCTCATTTCTAGGACCTTCCGAGGTCCACTCCTCATTTCTAGGACCTTCCCAGGTCCACTCTTCATTTCTAGGACCCTCCGAGGTCCACTCTCCATTTCTAGGACCCTCCGAGGTCCACTCCTCATTTCTAGGACCCTCCGAGGTCCGCTCCTCATTTCTAGGACCCTCCGAGGTCCACTCTTCATTTCTAGGACCTTCCGAGGTCCGCTCTTCATTTCTAGGACCCTTCGAGGTCTGCTAGGACCCTTCGAGGTCCGCTCTTCATTTCTAGGACCCTTCGAGGCCCGCTAGGACCCTTCGAGGTCCGCTCTTCATTTCTAGGACCCTTCGAGGTCCGCCCTTCATTTCTAGGACCCTCCGAGGTCCGCTCCTCATTTCTAGGACCCTTCGAGGTCCGCTCCTCATTTCTAGGACCCTTCGAGGTCCGCTCCTCATTTCTAGGACCCTCCGAGGTCCGCTCCTCATTTCTAGGACCCTTCGAGGTCCGCTCCTCATTTCTAGGACCCTCCGAGGTCCACTCTTCATTTCTAGGACCCTCCGAGGTCCGCTCTTCATTTATAGGACCCTTCGAGGTCCACTCCTCATTTCTAGGACCCTTCGAGGTCCGCTCCTCATTTCTGGGACCCTTCGAGGTCCGCTCCTCATTTCTGGGACCCTCCGAGGTCCGCTCCTCATTTCTGGGACCCTCCGAGGTCCGCTCCTCATTTCTAGGACCCTCCGAGGTCCACTCTCCATTTCTAGGACCCTCCGAGGTTCGCTCTTTACTTCTTGAACCCTTCAAGGTCCACACCCTCTACTACGGACCGCTCTAGGATCAGTCTCTCTATCTTGGACCGTTTAAGGTCCACTCTTTGACCCTTCGTGGTGCTCTTCCTATACTATGTCCACTCTCCCAATCTTGGACCATTCAAGGTCCCCTTCTCATATCTTGGGCCGTTCAAGGTCCGCTCCTCTTCTCTTGGACCCTTTAAGGTCCACTTCTCTTCTCTTGGACTCTTCAAGGTCCACCCTCATCTCTTGGACCATCCACGGTCCACTCCTCTACCTTAGACCCCCATGGTCTACAAGTTAGGACCCTTCAAAGTTCTACCTCTCATCTCTTGAACCTTCCATAGTCTGCTCCCTTAGCCTTAAAACCATCCATAGTTTAGATCCTTTATCTCTAGCACCCTTCAGCCAAAGACCCACCTAGATCAAACCTCTCTCGACCCATATAGATCAAACCACCATTTAGGGCCTACCTAAGCCAACTTACCAAGTCCGATTAGCTCATCTAGATCACCCTCACTTATATTTGACCAAGGATCGAGTCATCTTCCTCTCCCTTTTTCACCAAACGGACTCTTTTACATTCATCCTCTCTCTTTCTCTAAACTTAACCCTGGTTGTATCATCAATCGGGGCCCCCTCGAACTACGGTGACCTGAGACTCGTATCTTAAATGGTAAGGGTTACGTAGGCAACTTCAGCCCGGTCAAACTCAAAATCGTGGAGGTCAAATATTTTCTCAAGGATGCCTTAAGATTAATTATGAATCTAATTCAACTCATTGGCTTGACTCCGCCATATGTTCTTACAGAATTCCACATCATGTCTCTGGAGAAAAGCATTGAAGCCCTCAAAGAAGTCTCAAACATGAGGTTGGGAGTGATCAACCTCCACAAAGACATGCATGAAATTGAGCAATACCATTTGTCTTGCATTCACGAGTGCTTGAGAAGAAATCCTCCTCCTGTGCAATTCCAGAGTCCCTATCATCCACATGCTTATGGTCCCACTTATGGTCCAACACATCAGAATTTCTCATTCGGGATGCTTCTTTGTGGCCACCAACCAACTAAAGGCATCAATACCCGAGAAGAAGATCAACAAGGAACATTTTGATGACTTAGGAATGCCTGTGGGTGAGTTCTTCGACATTTTGGTGGGAAAGAATTTGATCAAGCCGCTCGAGAACTACAAGCCTATTAACCCAAAGGAAGACTTAGATACATCCAAGTTTTGCAGATACCATAAGTACGCTGGGCATACCACTGACAAATGTGTGCAACTGAAACGCTCAATTCAAAGATTGATCAACCAAGGGAAGACCCAAGGCCTCATTGATGAAGGAACCCTCACCCTTCAAGGGAAGATTTAGATTCATTCAGTCTTGTAGGTTCTAGTGCGTCTTTTACGTCCATTTTGGGCATTGATATGTAATGTCCACTTTAGATTAGTTGCTTCAATAATAAAAGAGTCTTTCTTTCTTTTCTCTCTAGACTTGAGACATAATCTCGCATTACTTTCAAGAAGAATTGTTTTATTTATAATTATCACTTGGTTGCTAATCTCACTGATAAACTCACCGGCTAATAAAGTAAACAATGAATGAATGCTTTGATTGGAGTAAACAACTCACCGTTCCTTCTTCATACACACCATCTCTACACACCATCTCTATACACCATCTCTATACACCATCTCCATACACCATCTCTATACACCATCTCTATACACCATCTCTATACACCATCTCCATACACCATCTCCATACACTCTCTCCATACTCCACCATACACTTTTCATACACTCTCCCCCACTTGACCTCCTTTCCATATGGTCAAGACAAGCACAAAGACCGTTGTTGCTCATCATCAGAAAATAGCTGCTCACGCCACTGCAATTTAAAGAAAATGCAAGGAGTTGTTCCTATCCTTCACAAGTGCTGCATGAATATCAACTTGGGGCTCACCAACCCCCCAATCTCGCGTCTCCTCTGATTTTCCATTTTGATCGATAAGCTTTCATTGAATATGCTCACATATCTTTCTCATGGTCCGAATACATTCTGCCTTACTTAATAAGTCGGTTAAATGAGTTTGCATTTATTTTAAATACTCTTTTGAGAATGCCATCCAGTAGCAATTGAAGCTTAAACCTCTCACCATAGGAAGCCATAACCTTATCCTCACTAAATAATACCCTTTCATTTCAAGATCGACAAGTTTTGAGACCCTAAAGAAGAAGCCCATACTAGGGGTTCCCCTGACTCACAAAGCTCAAGAAAAGGCGAATGCAAAAGAAGCCCATACTAGGGGCTCCCTTGATTCACAAAGAAAGTAACCACCTCCAAGCCCAAAAGGGAAAAGGTAAAAAACATCCTAAAGCATACGCTAGAGGCTGTCGCGAGCAAATAAATCCGAAGGCTTTTCTCGATAAGAAGGTGTTCGAAAAAAAAAAAAAAAAAAAAAAAATCACCCCGAAGTGAACCTCCCATCTCAAAGGTTGTGAAAACGAGACATCGAGTGAAGGTCCTATCGTGATCAAGTTACCTGCTGAAATCACAACAAACTCCCGAGAAGAAGCAACAAAAATTCCCTCTTGGACAAATCCCGTAAACCAATTCCAAAGTCCATCCTCTCACTTTTAGAGGATTCCATCACCACCCTTGACCTTATCAAAATCAAAGTTAACCTCACTCTTAGAGGTTCTGAAGAAGCAGCAACAAGAAAATCCTTTCACCTTAGAAATTCCAAACACATCTCTCAAGCCAACCTCTCAGCAAATGGCCCAGCCGACCTCTCACTTTAAGAGGTCATGTTAAGCATCATCCAATGGTCGATCGCAACCCAAAGACCAGCTACAACCGCTACCGGATGGCATTCTCAAAAGATTATTTAAAGGAAATGCGTATTCAGATTTTTGAGTCACTTGTTATCCTACGTGAGCATATTACATATTCTCTCAAAAGTTTAGGAACTCGTCCTATTTTTGAAATTCGTTCATTCGACTCCTCAAACACTGTCTGCAAAAGTCTCACTGGGGCTTCGCATCCGTGCCTCTCAGCGGCACTCCGGTAAAAGCAAGGAGACACGCGCTGTGACTACTCCTCGGCTTGCGAGAACAAAGGGACAGAGAATCTTCACTTGAAGGAATGAAAAAATCTTTGGGTTATAATCAGTCAATTCCCACCTTTTCTTCCACCCCAATCTTTTTTCTATTTTTCATTCTTTCCCATGAAGGAGATCAATGCAACGGCAGCCCGCACCACAATTACCACCGAACAGCAAAGAAGCAACAACGAACATCCTTCTCCTTCTAAAGACAAGCCAGATTTCACCTCCAAATCAAAACATTCATTTGCTTACCTATATAATTGGAATTTGATAAACCAATCAGTGAGGTCCATTCACGAGCAATCAAGATATAATTCTGAATAAAATAAATTCTTCAAATATCTCGACAAGTCTTCTTTTTCTACATCATAGGAAAATAGAGCCAAACACTGTCTTTCTGTCTGCAGGGCTTCCATACACTTTTTCACACCTTGTGATGCTTATACTCTCCCAAAAGAGTCGGACCCAAAAAGCGAAAGTGTCATACACGAACTCGGGATCCATTCCCACCTTCGAAAAAATGCGCCCGCACATATACATTTCCGAGTCTTGTCCAACATTGATTGACCATTGTTCGAAACGAGGGGTCGCCCCCATGGCCGCAAGATGACTCTGTCTGAAAATAGGGATGCATTGAATCTCTCCAAGCTGGGGCTTTTGTTAAGCTGTTCTCTCAGGCTCTCTTCAGGTTTGCTCTGCATCATCAACTGGGGCTTCGCCATTTCCTTCAGGTTTGCTTTGCATCATCAACTGGGGCTTCGCCATTCATCATCAACTGGGACTTCGCCAAGGTCACTTCATCAAACATTGGGGCTCCCCTCAACAAAAATGGGTCGACTATGTGCTCTAACAAAAATCGGAGCTCCAATGAAGTCATATCTAGCATGAAGGGCATCCCTTGTCACCAAGATCAGCATGTGGCAAACTCTTTGAGTTAGTTAGAAATATAATTGATCATAAGGCCTCCTTATCAAAATAACATGCTTTCAAAATGCTATCCTCTTTGGCACCTTGTTTACAAAATCACTCTTTGGTCTCCACAAATTTTCAAACTCTTCAAGTCTATCAAAGACGCCTCTCTCTCAAGATGACTCGGTCCTTATCTCTGGACATCAAACTTACCTAATCCCACCTTCTACCATCGACACTTACTCGGCCTCGCCTAGTTTAAACCAATAACCTTTCTGCTCAAACTGCCTTGTTTAGACTTACCGCAAATGTAAAACCCTAGCCTCAAACCTAGGTGACAAATACCTCTCTAAACCCTAGCCTCAAGCCTAGGTGACAAATACCTTTCTAAACCCTAGCCTCATGTCTAGGTGACAAATACATTTCTAAACCCTAGTCTCAAGCCTAGGTGACAAATACCCTTCTAAACCCTAGCCTCATGTCTAGGTGACAAATACTTCTCTAAACCCTAGCCTCAAGCCTAGGTGACAAATACCTCTCTAAACCCTAGCCTCAAGCCTAGGTGACAAATACCTCTCTAAACCCTAGCCTTAAGCCTAGGTGACAAATACCTCTCTAAACCCTAGCCTTAAGCTTAGGTGACAAATATCTCTCTAAACCCTAGCCTCAAGCCTAGGTGACAAATGTCTTTCTAAACCCTAGCCTCAAGCCTAGGTGACAAATATCTTTCTAAACCCTAGCCTCAAGCCTAGGTGACAAATACCTCTCTAAACCCTAGCCTTAAGCCTAGGTGACAAATGCCTCTCTAAAACCCTAGCCTTAAGCCTAGGAGACAAGACTCCTCTCTAAGCCTTAGCAATGATTATCCCAATCTTTTAATCGCTTGGTTCTTCGGCTCGGGAAGCCATAATAATCCCAATCAATTCACACAACTATTCTTCATCAATAAACAGTAGCCTAAGTCCTTTGGCAGCTACAGTTTCCCGCATTTTAGAGGTCTATCCTCCATTTCAAGGGTCCGTCCCGCATCTTCAAATGGTCCGTCCCGTACCTTCAAAGGGTCCGTCCCGCATTTCAGAGGTCTATCCTCCATTTCAAGGGTCCGTCCCGCATCTTCAAAGGGTCCGTCCCGTACTTTCAAAAGGTCCGTCCCGCATTTCAGAAGTCAAAATTATCCAATCTTTGGGTGACTCCCCGTACAGTCAAATCTTTGGATGACTCCCACAAAAGTCAAATATTTGGCTTTTGATTCCCACACAGTTTTTTCCCACATTGCCCCATACACTTTCTCTCAGTACGCGAATCAAGACTAAACTTGGTTTATTTCCACAACAATATTTTCACACGGAGAAATCAAGACTACACTTGATTTGTTCCATCACACACAATTTTCAAGGGGAAAATCAAGACTATACTTGAATTTCCTTTCCACATATTATCTCACAAATCAAGACTACACTTGATTTGTTCCAACACACACAATTTTCAAAGGGAAAATCAAGACTATACTTGAATTTCCTTTCCACACATTATCTCACAAATCGAGACTACACTTGATTCGTTCCATCACATACAATTTTCAAAGGAAAAATCAAGACTACACTTCTTGAATTTCCTTTCCACATATTTTCAAAGGAAAAATCAAGACTACACTTCTTGAATTTCCTTTCCACATATTTTCAAAGGAAAAATCAAGACTACACTTCTTGAATTTCCTTTCCACATATTTTCAAAGGAAAAATCAAGACTACACTTCTTGAATTTCCTTTCCACATATTTTCAAAGGAAAAATCAAGACTACACTTCTTAAATTTCCTTTCCACATATTTTCAAAGGAAAAATCAAGACTACACTTCTTAAATTTCCTTTCCACATATTTTCAAAGGAAAAATCAAGACTACACTTCTTGAATTTCCTTTCCACATATTTTCAAAGGAAAAATCAAGACTACACTTCTTGAATTTCCTTTCCACATATTCTCACACGAAAAAATCAAGACTACACTTCTTGAATTTCCTTTCCACATATTTTCTCACGGAGAAGGCAAGACTATACTTGACTCTCCTTTTCGAACTACGACTTGGCTTGATTCCTTTTGGGATACGTAGGTAGCCCGACGTGGGTCCAGCCGCTTGACCTACCTGGTCATCTTTTTTGCGACTCAGATCGAGTCCCAACCTCACATTCGCAAAATCACTTTCCTTACCTCCTGAAATCCCTTTTTTCAGGACGGATCCTTTCTTTTATCGTCGACCCCACTTGTCTTACAAGAAGCGTCGCCGAGGGGCTACTGTTAGTACCCGGTCCGAAAAAAGGTATTCTAAATACTTGGGCCCGGTTTAATTAATTAAAACCCCAAAGATCCAAGTGTCCGGCCCCGGTTAAACAGAAACCCTAAAGAAGGAATCTCATTATTAGGTCAAAACCTGCGCCGTCGCTGTCAGCTTGGAAAGGACGCCAGTTGGAAGAGCCGATCGGCCCTTTGCCGTGCATTGGCCGATCGACCCTTTTATTTAGAGCCGATCGACCCTTCTATCCTAGAGCCGATCGACCCTTTAGAGGCCCAGCCCAGTTACCGAACACTATAAATAGGGGTGCCCGGCTCCCATTCTCAACACACAATTTTCTCCGGGAGAAGCGAGCTACACTTGCTTTAACCCTCAGTTCTTCTTTTTCCTCTCGAATCGCCAAGATTCGACCCCCAAGTCTTGCTACAATTGGTAAGACTCTCTTTTAATATTCTTGTTCTTTATTATTGTCTTTATTATTATTGTTTGCATGCTTAGTATATTTTAATTGCTTTATTTCTTGCTTATGCCATATATGCTAGATTTAGGGTTGTTTTAATTATGCTATAGCCGAGGATGATCTAAGGTTTCGCCCTAAGAAACCCAATGGATCTAGGAACTATTGCTTTCCTTCCACCTTAGTTATAATTGTCCCATGATCAACAATTCCCCAAGGATGAACATTGATTAGTGCACCTTCCGAGGGCCTAACTCAAAGGTTCTAGGGTGTGATCATTAATTAATTCTTTCTCTCCCCTCCTCCTTATGCATGATCCCGTTTCTTCTATCTATTCCTGTAAACACCGCACACAACCAACACCCCACATGCTAGAAAGACCGATCCGTCGGGCAATAGGAGTGATAGCGTTTCTTCTTCGTTGTAACTTGACCCCGAACCCAATTAAGCTGTTTAGCCTTTTTCAAAGCTTTGGGCTATATCAAAGTGGCGTGGCGACTCTCAAAATTTAAACTAATATTTTAATATGGTTTAAAGCGAGTGTCACTAGATGAATATCCCATTTCGGTCCAACATTTTCATGATTAATTATTTGAAACTTCCGAATGCGCGTTGCATCGGGACGGGGTATTCACACCCACCTCGACAGTCCGCCCCGAATTTCTGCTCCTCCATGGTTTTGATCCTCTTCTTGGTTTTGGCTCCAATCCCAACAATCTCCCACCTGGAGACATAAACCACCATTGTGACATGCTCCCATCATACTCCCACCTGAGAATGATCCACCAAATATTTTACACCACCAAGTTGAGCCTCCACGCTCCTCCACCATGAGCCTCCACGCCCAAGTAGTAAGGCGAGTTGAAACCAAGCGACGCTTCAACCTCTCCGTGTTAGATCCTTCTTGCCTCCCCAAATCAACTTCTACCTTGATTTATTTGCAAGACTAACTTCGCCTTCTCCCTCCTAGATCCACTCCCCTTGCAATGCTCCCCATGAAACTCGGACACACCTTGCTTCTTGCATTGTTTTCTTGTGGTTCCTTTTCTCGCTCTCTGTTAGGTACTTGTGACTGTCTCCTTGCTGGCCAGCTACACATTGTCACCTCTCCACCCTAACACACCGTTTATTGATGTCTCTCCCCTTTTTACACCAACAGGCCGGTCTCCAAGCCTCTTGCTCCCACCCGGAACGAAATTGATGTTGTCGGTAGAGTACAACATTCTCCTTACCCCTCATCCGTCGTTTTGCGAGAAGTCCTCCTCTTCCCACGTGGTCCAACCGGCTTATACCACTCACCTTTGCACGAAAAAATTGTATCAAAATAGGAAACAAATCAACTGTAGAAAATTCCCACCCGTCACGTGGGCGGTCGCCCACCACCCCATGGGCGGTCGCCCAAGATGAATTTCCCACGAGCCATACTTCTGTCCACCTGGGCGGTCGCCCACCACCACATGGGCGGTCGCCCATCACAACAGAAAGTCCTCTGCGATTTTCCTCCTTGATCCCAGCAACTCCTCCGACTTAGACTCCTTTTCTTTCATATTTTTCTCCAACCACCTTGACTGCCCCATAAACTCTTGAACATCTCCAAAATTCCACCTCGAATTTCTGCAGATCTCAATAAGAAACAAACGAACTCTTCAGACTTACTGATCTTCCGCACGATCGTAGACCTATTTGGCACGCGTCATGCTTCAACCATAAACCCTAGAAGCTCTCAAATCCCTGCACGTCTTCCACATGAAGAATTCGCACTTGCGAGAAATCTGTTGTCTCTTTTCTTCACCTTGGATCTCTCCTAGATCTCGAACCAAAAGCTTTGATACCAGTTGTTGTGAAATTGGGGGGATCACCACATCCACCAGCCCATACTAGCAGTCATCAACATGGAGAAAATAAATCAACACATGATAATATGAAAGAACAAGAACACCACACACACAAGAACACAAGAATTGTTAACCCGGTTCATTCACCAACTCGTGAACTATGTCCGGAGACACCAAGCCAGGATATCACTATAATAATATATGAAGGATTACAACTTTACATATGCACTCACACAGATCTAGCATAGTAACTCTCCATGAGCAATCTCTCATATATATTATCTCACCTCCCCAAGAACACACAAAATAACACAGTCATGGCCGGGTTGTAGGATCGCCCCCATGGCTCTCCTAGGCCCCTGGCCCCCCTCCTAGATACTATTTTGTGGCTCTCCTTGATATCCTAACTTTTCCCCTCTTTTTGGTACAAATATTATGGTGGTAGTCACAATATATTTATAGGGATACAAAGCCTATTCCTAATCAAAACCTGATTTACCCGGAGTCCTTGACATGGAAGGAGTTTCACATAAATTAGGAATACTAATTTGTTACCAAATTAATTTCTTTCCAAAGACTCCTTACACGCCACTTGCAGGCAGAAAACCGTCCGTCACATTACCGTTTCTCTTGGGCGGTCGCCCGCCTCCTCTATGGGCGGTCGCCCACCTCGGCCGATCCGCCGAATTCTGCTTCCTCCATGGTTTTGATCCTCTCCTTGGTTTTGGCTCCAATCCCAACAACATCTGCCCCTCAACCCTCTCACCTCTCTCAAATAAATCTCTCTCAACCTTCTTCAGAGCGTTTGATCCTGGTCCCGCTGGTCTAGTGCAGGCCGTGATGCACAAGAAAAAGCTCGATCGTCAGAGTGTTTCCTCTCAGGAACCTCTGATTCCGACCCAAGAGTATGTACGGAGAGCGATTGAAGATCCCGTGGAGGATAAATATTTCCAACGCAGTCCTTGGGTCCCCGCACTTGAACTGCTCAATGGCGATGGTATGATTCCTGCTACCCCTTTGAATACTATCAAGGGTGGATGTATCAATTTTGATAGGATTAATGTTGTTGTCAAGACCATCACACGAAATGAATTTGGTGATGCTATGGTGACTTTGAAGCTTAGCATATGAGTTTTGTATGTTTTCTAGCATGATTAGTATGTGTCTTATCTTACTAATTAAGGTAAAATTGATAGAATCCTACGGGAACAATAGGTGCTTCAATTCATCATAAGGTGCTTACTGAGAGGGAGTTCGCAAATGACATATCTGTTGATTCTGTTATGATACTTCATCAGGTATGATGCATTAAAAATGCAACAGCTGGAACCTAGTATTAATATTGCCATCTAATCATGTTGTTTTGTAATTTTTAGGTTGTTGTTTTCTCCCCCTCACGTAAAGCATATTATCTCAATATCACACTCCCCAATGTATTCAAGGTAAAATTGTTAGGATCCTACTATGAGTGAGTGATTGTTCAACAAATGACATTAGTTTATTTGCGTTGCAGGTATTCCATAAGGATTTCATCCCATCTGATTTTCCATGAAGGGGTTTATCATGTCACCTGAAAGTGGTTACTAAATATTTTGTTTGATTAATGTAATAGTTGTTGAACTTGTATTTTCTATCCTATGTGATCGGGATGTGATCACTAATTCGAACTATTTGTTTTAATGTTATTTCAGTTTTTTATAAATTATTTGCTATAATATGATACATTTATAATGCGAGACGAAGGAACAATACTTTAACCCAAAACAATTAATCTGGAAGGTATCCATGTCATTAACATAAATTATTTTCTTCCTCTTCCTCTCCCTCTTCCTCGTCCACATATGTTTGTGTACTTGTTCCAGCATCCCTCTGATTATAGCGGATAAAGAATCCATCTGGAAGGTATCCATGTCACATTAATATACTCATTTTGTAATGGCTCTCACGGGGGTTTCAAACTCCTCAACATTCACATTATCAACTAAATTCATCTTAACATACAATTGTAAGCTACTCAACCCACCAAACTGAGCGTAAAACATCAAACATGACTTCCATACCTATATCAGTGTCGATTACAAATGGAATGTAATTTGCGATTCCGGAGCGACAAGATGAGGATATCTACATGTAACTTGCAACTGAACAATAGCTCGATCTACCCCAATTTTTTAGCTAACTTTTTAATCAACTTCTTGTAACTCCACCGAAGTTTTAGCCCTAAGTGCACATTTTGGTCCCCTTTCAAAATGTTTACCTTCAAACGGGTGTTCATCATCTCCTCCCCAATAACACATGAAAACAAGTGAAACTCCAGCCATATTTATTCCTAAAAATTGGAAAAAAAATTTTATCAAAAACCTAATTTAACAATATCACTACATTTACAAAAAAATCAAATAAATACTAATTTTAAATTTCAAACAAAAATTAAGAGGGATTAAAATGTACCTTCTTTTTTTTTTTATCTTCTTATGCTCACTTTTTTGAATCCTCTTCTTCTTCCTTCTTTCTTTCTTTCTTTCTTCTTCTTCTTCATGCCTGCGTTGATTTTGCGTGGGTTGTTTACGTAGTTGCTTGGGAGAAGAGTTTTGTAAAGCAAATCCGTAATTAGCATTTCCGGATTTGAATTTTTCAAAAAAACAATTTACTTAATTCAGTATTAAAATAATAATAATAATAATAATAATAATAATAATAATAATAATAATAAGGCATCCGGAATTATCAATACCGAATTACATTAGGCGCGATCGCTCCCATAAAACGCGCGATCGCTCTCTATTTTTTTCAGAAAATATTAATTTGCTAAAATCAGTTTTGTAAAAAAAAAGAAGGAATCCGGAATTGGTAACGCCGGATTACATTTGGCGCGATCGCCCCGTATACGGCGTGATCGCTCGTATTTTACAGAAAATATTATTTTGTTAATTTTAGTTTTGAAAAAAATATATTTCGGAATTGGTAATCCCGAATTACATTATTCGGAATTATCAATTCCGAATTAATGTGGAAAGTGTCATTTTTTTTTTAAATATTATTTTGATATATAAATTTTTAAAAAGCTATAGTATTTTGGAAAAAAAAAAATCCTAAACTTCCCTTCATACCGTTTGAAACTTTATTGATTTTTAAGACATAAATATTAAGAAAATGTTATTTATATTAAAAAAAAATATTATAAGTGATAAAAATTTTGTGAGTAAATAAGTGAAATTTACGAGTGATTTTACAATTTAAATAAATGAAATCTACGAGTGATTCTTTTTAAATTGCTAATTGCTAGTTTTTAATATCTTTTATTCATTAAAATCCATTTTTATATCTATAATTTTTACCCATCTTTTATCAATATTATACTAATTCCTCTTTTTTTTTTTTTTTTTTTTTTTTTTACGTTGGTATAATTTAGATGCAGTGAATACATAAAAGTCACTACAAGAAACTGTACTATTAGGGTCAGCCTTTTCCCGTCCTAAATAATCATTTCCCCGTTCTTAATAGTATTTAGGTCGGCCTTTGGGACAGGAAACGAG
The DNA here is from genome assembly GCA_022495995.1 of Adenophora triphylla var. japonica. Classification (NCBI taxonomy): domain Eukaryota; kingdom Viridiplantae; phylum Streptophyta; class Magnoliopsida; order Asterales; family Campanulaceae; genus Adenophora; species Adenophora triphylla. The sequence continues at coordinate 119,193 of JAFEMH010006466.1, forward strand.
GGTCCTAAATAATATGTGACTCTAAAAGTTTTAGGACCCCGTCACCATCTCAAATGCCTTATTTAGGTCAGGATTTAGCCGACCCCTAATAAAAATATTTTTTTTTTTTGCGGGAAATTTTTGGAGCCAAATAGTTTTTGGTACCGGTTGTTAGGGACGAGATTCAGGCCCAAATAATATTTGGCTCTAACTTTATTTTGGAGGGAAATTATTAGGGATCATGTCGCCCGTCCCAAATAATATTTTTGCGTCAAAATCACATTTAACGAATGTAATTGATGATTGTGATTTACGTACATGATCAATTTTATTAAAAATGAGCTAAAAATACATTATCAATTTTATTAAAGTGCACTAATAATAATCCATTGCTTAAATAACTAAACTAATAAAACTAGCTGTTCAATTAACAAACATACCAAATCACTTCTCTTGTTCTTCTACTAACTGCTTACAACACGACATTGAAAAAAAACACACTTATCCCCAAACACCATTGACATTACTCTAGACTTTTTCTAACCCTCACCTTAATGGCCATTTGCCACTGCCGGAGTGCTTTCCCCTGCCTTTTTCGAGTAGAATCTTCTGTACTTAGAGTCACATTCGGTGAGATAGTAGTAGGTACCTGGAGGCAGAAGTGTAGCATCTTTGCTGGTCACAAAGTTATTTGCCCCATAACTATGCTCCATTAGCTGTATTATTTCCACAAATTTCTCCGGAGGACTCTGCATTCAATCAGAATTCCAATATACAAGGTCAATGTCGAAGACAGGATTTCACGGGAAAGGGGTCAAAATTATGATATATTGGTTTTTTTTCTAAACCAAATGGAGTCAAAATTGCCAAATTTACTGTTTGAAGTGGTAAAAATGTCATTTTCCTAATTTTGGAGGTAGTAAAAATGACACGACTTCAAAATAAGGGGGTCAAGTGACCACCATCGCCACGAGGTGGCTTCCCTACTGTCTAAGGCTACCATACCTCGTGCCTTGACTTCAATTTCTAGCTATGTGGCCAACCGTCTGTTATATTCTGTCAAAGGAACTATTTGGATACACATACTGAGAATATGTATCGGAAATTAAAAGATACCTTCTCTAGGTAACACGGCTTCTGGGTAGCTTTCATCACCGCATAAAGATGTGGAACGGCCAGCTTTTCTTTGTCAGGCCTCATCAATAGAGCTGGAAAAATCAGAAATATGCAATATAATTAACCTCTGAGAGTGCAAATGATAGGGAACTTCGAATATCAAGTAATTGAGTGACCAATGATTATATAAGTGATGAAGACAAGAAAAATACCTGGCGTTCCTTGCAACATCATTGAACACTAACTGAGCAAAGCTCTTCTGTATAGCTAGCTGCAAAAATCACAGGAGATTGATTAATAAATATAAAACAATCTGCTGAGGGAAACCCCCAAGGGAAGTAAAGTAAATAGGAAATTCAGTGGCTGCACTAAGCTACCTACCTTGTAGCTAGGGATGGCCAAACCGGATCGGAACTCAATCAAAACCCGGACCCCGGAACCGGAAAATCGGATCGAGAATCTGGACCAAAAGCCAAGAACCACGGAGCAGTGTACCATTAGGCGAAAATCGGAACCAGGAATTAACCGAAAACCGGTTTGGAGCCGGGCCGGTTAAGGGTCACCAAAACTATGGTGAACCGGAACTAAGAAAAAGCCCGGAGCCCAGGACGAAAATTCATTTGTTTTTCAATAGAATCGGACCTGAACCAATAAAAAAGCCTCTGAACTCAGAAGGATGAACCAAGAGAAAATCGGAACCAAATTAGCAAAAACCGTGAGCTTGATCCGGGCGGAATTAAGGGTCATACATTTATACGAGATCGGGGCAACCAATCCGAACCCATTTTAGTCATCCTACTTGTAGCAAGAATCCAGTGCCAGCTAGATAACAAGTTTGTGACAACTTGCCATCAACAACCTGGGCAATAAAAATAATGGTGGTAAGTTGAGAGCATCAGTCCTATCACACATAGCAATAGCTGCTGCTCCTCCAGTGGCCCAGAGCTGGTCCCTCAGCTTACACCTGGATAAATAAAGTCAGTAAACATACAGCAAAACGTGGAAACCAAACGACCTAGTCCTATGTCTCAAATACAAAGACAATCATGGAAGCTTATCAATAAGAGCTGCATAGTGCTCGCACCTTCAATTTAAAAGTAACTTTAATAAGATTTAACAAATGCATTCATCAGAAGTACTGATGCAAAAGAGTAATGTGAAATAAAAGTTGAGGACTTGAGAGAAAAAAGCTGGAGCATAAGTGAGCACAAACCAATATACTTTCCGTCCCGATGGATGATATTCATACTTTTTGGTTGGAAAACTTGTGAACCTCTTTGAGCCCTTCAAACCAAATCCAATATTCCCATATAAGCACCAACATTGGCCGCAAGGTTAAAGAGAGATGTTACCTCATCATTGTATTAAAATGCGTAAGTCTACATGTATGTAGCATGTATAATACGTGACATTTAGTTATGCAGTAGAAGCTTTAAAATCATAATACCTAGCCATCCGCAGCCACCGCCTCCGCCACAGCCTAGCTCCGCCGCCGCGCGTCTACTATCGCCGGCATGTCGATTCCGGTCAATTTTCTCACGGAAATCAGGTCAATTTTTCACCGAAATCCGACAATTTTGGCCGGATTTCGCCTCGCTGATCGCGCCGGGAATCCGGGACCGCCTGAGGTCGGAATCTGGGTCGCCGGTCCATGAGCTTCAAACTGCGGACTGGCCAGCGGCGCCGCCGGAAATGCAAGTATTAGTGGCCTTGTAATTGATGTCAGAGTTTTCGAAACATAATACAACATGTGGAAGGCAACTGACGCGCATTATGAAGACTTTTTTAAAACTTATCGTAGGTATAGTCTCCTACAAAAAATGAATTTAAGTTTTTTTTTGCGGGCGGGAGAGGGGGTGGTGTGGGTGGGGTGGGGTGAGACAGGGAGTGGGCAAGGGTGGGTGGGGGTAGTTACAAAAAACGTTTTTTTAATAGGTGGCGAGTAAAGGTAGGTAGGCAGGGGATGGGTGGATAGTTATCAAACGAGGTTGACAAAGTTTCAGTTAGGCTTTTTAACAACGTTAGTTGAAGATTTGGTCCAATACCTTATTTGAAGATTAATTTTAAAAGTACGATACCTAAAGTCAAGTAAGCTCAGTTAGTATCAAGTTACCTTTTGCGAAAATGAAGGTTGGCACAAGTACGTTACCCTAGTTGGTAATTATTCCAAATTGTAACACCTCGTTGCCATACATCCCCATTTTTGTTAAAAACAATTAACACCGCTACCAGTCAAAAAGAAGTTGGAAGCTTATTATTTGAAAACTACTAAGTAAGTTG